>CABHPH010162846.1:70706-83971 GCA_902168325.1 Peromyscus nudipes | reverse complement strand
CTCCCCTCCCCTCCCCTCCCCTCCCCTCCTCTCCTCTCCTCTCCTTTCTTTTCTTGAGACAGGGACTCTATGTAGGGCTGGCTGTCCTAGAACTATGTTAAATCAGGCTAGACTTGAATTCATTGAGATCTACTGGCCTCTGTCTCCATAACGTTGAGATTAAAAGCATAGGCTACCACACTCAGCAAGGTGCCACCTATTAACACTGTTACAATTCAAACTAATCTCGACATAAGTTTTAGAGTGGACATTCAAATCACAGTGGTTGATTTTCCCATTGATTATTATAGATCCCACTAGTTTTATACTTGCTACTAACTCATCACTGTTCATGATGACTTAGTGGTAACCTTGCCTTCTCTCCACTGAGAGACTTCACTGTTCTGTCTGATTTTCTTCAGCTCCTGAGACCATCTTCAAATAAATCAGCTTCTCTACTTAGACCTGCCCTTTCCTTCTCCTCTTTCCCAGATGACATACTGCTTGATGCTTGACTGCTGCTTGAGACTAGGCCCTTGCCATGGAGCCTCAGCTTCACTGCAGCTATTTCAGTGGTCTTTTTCAATTGCCTATTTCCTCTCTTTGTCCTTATCTTGTTCTCAATGGGGAGGAGCAAGTTTTGCTTTAGGACATCTTGAGGGTAGAGGCCAAGGATGCTGGCAAACATTCTAGGATATACACAAGCTAACTGCCCATAACAGAATTACCTCGTCTTAAATGTCGGTAGTGCTGAGGTTGAGTAACCTTGTTGAATCTTTAGTTTCACTTTTGTCTCTTCTGTTTTCTCTGCCCATATTCTTGTTCCTAAGGATCTCATCCTAGAATACCTTTCCTGAGAACTGGCGAGAAGGCTCAGTAGTTATAAGTACCTACTGCTCTAACAGAGGATCCCAGGTAGGTTCCCAGGGTCCACATGATTGACTTACAGTTGCTCCAGCTCTAGGGGATCTGATACCTTCTTCTGGCCTCTGTATACAACTATACTTATGTGCATGTACAATATACACACACACCCCTAATTTTTTTTAAAAAAGACTCTACTTCTTATAAAAGAAGAGAAAAACCACACATCCACTTCTCTTCCTGCTTCTTAACCTTCTCATCTAAATGCTGAAAGAGTAGTCAGTTCAGAGTCTATCCATTTTTTTACTCACTTCTCAAGCTTGAGCTGTTGCTTCCTAACTCCCACCTCCATTACCACTTACATTATTTTTTTCTGAGATCACTAGTGACTTGTATGTTGCATCTAGTAGACCCATTTCATCCTAATGTTACTTGGCATTTCAGTTGTATTTGACAATCACTGTATACTCCAACACTGGCATCTATGTTCTCCATGTACTTCGTTATATTTTCTGACTACCTCATGGGCTCTTATTTGGCCCTACTTTTTTGTGCCTTTTTGAAACAGGGTTTCACTGTGTAACCCTGGCTAGTCTGGAACTCATAGTGTAGTCCAAGCAGGCCCCAAAGCCACAGAGATCTACTTGTCTCCCTCTCCCGATGTTAGTTTGAGACAGGGTCTCATGTAGTCTATGTGGATAAGGCTAGTCTTGAAGTCACGATCCTCCTGTTTATGCCTCCTGAGTGCTAGATAGACAAGCACCACCATGCCTTGAGCAAAATTGTTTTTGCTAGTTCTTTCCTTTGCTTGTTTTTGTAGAGCATGTGGGTTGCTTCCTTCGGTTGGTTGCTTTCTTCAGTTGGTAGGGTTGTAGGACTCCCATTCCTCAGGGAAGGTACAGTTAATTAGTGTCTTGTTCCAGTTCTAAGGCATCGCCACTACTGAGGAATATTCCTGGTCTCGGATGTCATTTGAGAGAAGCGGGACTGGGTAGATGCTAACGCATTAGTCCTACTGAAAGAGAATGGGGAAGGACACGGGCAGTGGTGTTCCCAGCTCTGCAGTCATGTGGCTTGCTTGCTTCTTTCCTTTTCATAGTCCCTGCTGCCTCTAATTGTATTATCTTTCATAGGTTCTTTTGAGAAAATGCATCTTTTGAGAGCATGCCTCTTTTCTTCACACAAAGCTTTGGGTTCTTGAACTTTGTTGATGGTTTTTAATCTATTCCATCTTACTCCCTTTTTTACAGCTTCTTGTAATTCTTCACTGATCTGTATGGTACAGTTAGATTTTCAGCTCTACACTGGATTTCTTTTTGCTTATCTCATTGAATTTTAATGTAGGGAGAAAGGTAAATCTGTGTTTGTCCAGCTATTTATTCTGTTATTCTGAGCAAAAGCAACTTGGGGAAGAAAGGGTTTATTTTAGTTCCTAGGTCCTAAAGGAACTAGAGAAGTCAAGAGAGGGACTCAAGGCAGAAGCTTGAAGCAGAAACCATGGAGAAATGCTACTTACTGGCTTGCTCAGCTACCTTTCTTATGTAGCCCAGGCTCACATGCCTAGGGATGGCACAGCCCACAATTGGCTGGGCTCTCCCACATCATTGAGCAAGCAAGAAAATGCCTCACAGACATGCCCATCGCCAGTCTGATGGAGGCAATTTTTTCAGTTGAGATCCCCTCTTCCCAGGTATGTCTAGGTCTGGGTCAAGTTAACAAAAACCAACTAGCACAGAATCCAACCTGCTTCTGTGGTTGGATAGTACACAGCCAGTATTAGCCAGCCCATACAATAAGACCTTGTCTCAAAAAAACCCCAATAGTAACAAAAAGGTACTTCTCAAGGTGGTTTTGAAAACTAGCAGTGAAGTGCCCAGCCCAGTATTGACTGCATAATATTCACTAGTTCATTCTTTCTTCATTGGTAGATTATTTAAATAGCTCTAGAACTTCATACCTTAGATAAAGAGAAAAGAAATCACATGTGCTTACTGAAGCCTTGCTACATGAAGGGATCCAGAGATATTTAAGGCTGTTTCCTATCCAAGGATAAACATTAGGTTAGTATATAGATTTTCTGTTTCTTTCTCATCCTTCCTGCCTTTTTAGCCTGCTGTTCTGAAACTGTTTCAGTCTTTCAGCTATGTCATTTCATTTGAGCACAGAACACTCTAAAGGTTGGTTTGCCACATTTACTCCATCACATTTCTGTAAGAGTAGGCTGTTAGCTCCGTTTTATGTATGGGGTCCTTGAAGAGTGATCTGCCCAGAATACAGGGGGATGTAGAAGAATGGTAACCATTATATTTCCAAACTCAGTAGGTGTTGAATACATATTTGTTAAATGAGTGGATAATATGTTATTAAATGGTATATTAAAAGCTGGTTGAGGTGGCACATGCTTGTATTAATAATCCCAGTGTTTGGGAGGTGGAGGCAGGAGGATCAGGACTTAAAAAAAGATCTATCTTGATACATAGACAGCCAAACTACTCACCTACCCCCAAATCAAACACAATTCATTACTTTTATTATTTTAATTTATCTTTGAGATAATTTAATTACAACATTTCCCCTTTCTCTTTAATCCCTTCAAACGCTCCCATATACCTCTTCCTGTTCTCCTTGTATTTCCACTTCTTGCTGTTTTACTCTTGTCCCTGCATATATTATCTGCTTACTAGGAACATTACAATTCAATGATTAGAGTCAGTCATAGTTGTACACACTTGTACTTGGGAAGCTGAGTCAGGAGGATTAGACATTCCAGGCCAGGCTTGGCTACATATTGTAAGGGACTTCCCAAGATAGGAGCCAGGGTAAATGACCAATTTGTTGTACTTTACAAAAAGGAGTGGGGGTAGGGGAGAGTCCTGAGATGACTCAGTAAAGTTGTTTGCCACCAACTGATTCTTGAAGGTTGCCCCTTGACCACCAGATGTGTGCCATGGTGTGCACATGTGAGCCACACACAGGTAAATCTGGTAACATTAAAAATACAAAAACCCTAACAAAAATGGAGGCTGGAGAAATGGCTTAGGGTCTGACTGTTTTGGTTCACTGTAGTATTTCTTACATCTGGTATAGTGACTGGAATAGAGTATTTGTACAGTAAATGTTTGTGGAACAAATAAATGAAAATGAATGTTCCATTTTTTTGAATTGTTGCTAGTATCCTAATTTTTAGTTGTATGTGGACAAATTGTCATGAATTCATTTTTTGCTTGTGTATGTGTACAAATTATATCACTATCCCAGAGTTTACATTCTCAAATCTAAGATTCTTAGTTCTGTTTTTTTAAGACCTATGGATTCTTTGTGTACCTGGGTCTCTTCTCTTTTTAATGTGTTTTTTTTAGTGGGGGATGGGGAGCTGGAGAGAGAGCTCAGTGGTTAAGAATAATGGCTACTTTCACAGAGGACATGGGCGATTTGAAGTACTCACATGATGGCTCACAACCATCCATAATTCCAGTTCCAAGAGATCTGAAATAATAAACCCAAAAGCACTATGGAAATGATGTAATACTATTCTTATCACTATAGTAATCTTTAGGTTTTGTTTTGTTTTGCTTGCAGTGCTAGGAATTGAACCCAGGGCCTCATACTGCTGCACAAATACTCTAACCACTGATTTATCTCATCCTCAATCTTTTAAATCAAATTTTGTTACCTCTTATTTTTGGCCATACCCATTTTTTTTCAGACCTAGTTCAAACCCTGTCTCTAGTGTAAATCCTGGCCTTCCTAGTCTGAAATAAACACTCTCTGTTGAATTTTGGTAGCCATTTTATTCGTATAGCTCATTTGGTAATTATGAGTCTGAATTGTCTCATTTTGCTTGCTGTCTTTCTTTCATTATCTTAGGATTTTGATATGGTTTTGTGCAGTGGTTCTCAATGTCTGGGTTGTGACCCTTTTGGCAAACCTTTGTCTCTAAAAATATTTATATTCTGATTCATAACTGTAGCAAAATTACAGTAATGAAGTAGCAATGAAAATAATTGTATGGTTGGGGGTCAGCACAACATGAGGAACTGCATTAAAGGTTCACAGCATAAGGAAGGGTGAGAACCACTGCTCAAGGGTTTGTTGAAACTAGCAAACATTTATTGAGCACTTATATTGTCCTAACGGCAAAGTAAAGTTTTCATGTATTCCAGTTCTTACATTTGGGCCATGTGATAGTTTAAAGAAGACTTCTGTGGATGTCTGAGTTTTACTAGTGATTCTTCTATATGTAATGTACTTTGACAGTGGTGATTTATTGATGTGTCATTAATGTGCAAATCAAGTTTACACATTATTTTATCTTTAATATTTATCTCTCCTTAAACTGCTTAGCCTCTTCACAGATCTTTTAGGAAAACCTACCATTCCAAATGCTTGTTGTCATTGTAAGTTGTATATTTGCAGGAACTTATTGAGAACCTTTTGTTGTACTCCTTTACCTGCACGGTGGGAATCAAACCCAGGGACCTGTACATTTAGATGACTGCGTACCTCTGAGGTATGATCTCCAGCTCCATTTTGTTTTGAGAATTGATATCAAAAGAAGAAAATAATAAACTTTTTTTTCTACAATGAATTTGGTTTGAGCTTAAAAGCAGTCATGGTCTAGCATCAGTTGAGGTCCTTTGTTTAAGAAGGATGACCTTCATGTATAGCCTTGAAGGAATGAGCACTAAGGATGTAGAACGTGTGTAGTAGGAAGGTTTCTCCAGTCCCACTAGGCCCCAGCAGACCCGTGGCCTGCTTATAAAATAATCACTCAGAAGCTTATATTAATTATAACTGCTTGGCCATTAGCTCAGGCTTATTACCGACTAGCTCTTACACTTAAATTAACCCATAATTCTTATCTGTGTTTAGCACATGGCTTGGTACCTGTTCTCAGTTGTGTCTTGACATCTAGCTTCCTCTGTGTCTTCCTGGTGACTCCTGATTCAGCCTTCCTCTTCTCAGAATTCTCCTCGTTTGCTCGCCCTGCCTATACTTCTTGCCTGGCTACTGGCCAATCAGTGTTTTATTTATCAACCAATCAGAGCAACAAATATTCACAGCATACAGAACGATATCCCACAGCAAATGTGTCTTGTGAGAATCCTGTTCATTTGATGGATTGTAGTCAATAATTAGATTTTTTTTCAAAGAAAGAATGAGAGAGTCTTGCTTTGTAACCCACAAAGTCAAGTCTTGAGTGCCGAGGTTCTAGATGTGCACTTCCATACCTGGCTAAATTAATATTTAAAGTTGCTTATGTTCTATGTAACTAAGAATGCATATATAATTATATTGCTATAAATAATTTTTTTTTTACTTTTACTTATGTGACTATGTGTGCGTGAAAGGGGAGGAGAGGGAGAATGTGTTTTTGTTTTGTTTGTTTGCTTTTGGTGTGTGTGTGTGTGCAATTGCAGGTGCCTTTGGAGGCCAGAAGAAGGTGTTATTACATCCCCTGGAACTGGAGTTATAGGTGGTTATGAACTGTCTAACTTGGGTGCTGGGAACTGAACTCAGGTCTTCTTTAAGAGTGATATGTGTTCTTCCAGCCTTCTACAGCATGTTTCTTCACCAATGTGTTGATGCAGATCCAAGCCTATTTTCAGCTGACCAAATCTCCATGTTATCTTATTGTATGAACTATGTCCACAATCTATCCTGTTGCAGCAGTAGATCTGGTTTTAATTTGTGAACATGAAACAATAATTAAGACAATTGAAGAAACCATTTAGTACAGGTTGATGTTTTCACAGTTCTCTGTTTTTTAATATTATCTAACCCATATCTAATTTGACAGCAACATTTTAAAAGTGATTCATCACCTTTGTTGAATCTTGCCAAAGCATCCAACGTAATTTTTACCGAAAAGGCAGCTCTCTTTCAGTTGGTTTTCATACTACTTAATTGAAAACACGCAATGATTGTTATAAGAAGACTTGACAGTTTTAGGGAAGAAATGCAACTGACTTGGATGTTAAACATAAAGCTCAATTTAAGGGAGCAGTAGTGTGAAGTAAAGCTTGGAGTCATGGCTCAAGTTTGTAATCCCAGCACTGGAGAGGCTGAGGAAGGAAGATCACTGTAAGTTACAGGCTAGCTTGGGCTACAAAGTGAGTTCCAGGGACACCTGGGCTACAGAGTGAGACTCTGAATCAAAAAACAAAGGAGGGTTAAAAACTGTGAAGGTGAGTTAACTTTTAGTGAAAACAGGTTCTGTTGCTCTCAGCCCATCTGTTTTGTAGAGGTTAGTGAGGGATTGGTAGTAGTTAGATCAGGTCTGTTAGACCTGCTGAGGACCAGTATGGCTTGAGTGCACAGTGTAAATTGGTGTTGTAATGCACTTCATTCGTTTCAAAAGGCCCATTAACCACGAATAACCTGATTAAAAGAATCTTGCCAGAAGGTAACTAGTGTTCAGAATGCCTGGAGAGAATCACTGTGTTCACTTGAAATTTCACTGTGAAGCCTTTTCCTCCTCTTCAACCATTCATGCGTTCTTCCTCATTTGGGTATGGGAAACATCTTGCATATTCCTTTATTTTTTAGCACTTTTCAGGGAGAGTTCACTAAATCTTTTGCTCTTTCTATGAGTTCTTCCTACATGTAGTTTTTGTACCTAATGTTTCATACGTGGTTGGTCTAGCCCCCCAAAAACTGAATGAAAGATACTTTTTTTTGATATGTGTCACAATCTAATCTTGCTGAGATAGAGCTTTCATTGATGGGCCATAGAAAAACAACTTGTGCCGGGCGTTGGTGGCACACGCCTTTAATCCCAGTACTCGGGAGGCAGAGGCAGGCAGATCTCTGTGAGTTTGAGGCCAGCCTGGGCTACCAAGTGAGCTCCAGGAAAGGCGCAAAACTACACAGAGAAACCCTGTCTCGAAAAACCAAAAAAAACAAAAAAAAAAGAAAAACAACTTGTTATTATGAATACATTCAGGCCAGGGCATATTTTGATGTAATTATACTTAATTGAATATGTTCTATTCAATATGTCTAAGATACTCTGCTGTCTATAAAGTCCTGAGTTGGTTCTTGTCTGTGAGCACATTTATTACTAGTTCAGTGGGACTGTATGAAGAGGAGAGGTTAATTAGAGCCTGGAGGAATCCAAGAGGACTTAATCCAGATAGGAGCTGAACTGGGCTGAGAAGAAGAATGACAGTTCACTTTGGGGGCTAGCTCCTCAGATCCTTGCTGCTTTGTGACATTTCATCGTTGCTGTCTCTTTCGACTGGTTTTCCTTTCCATCACACACACACACACACACACACACACACACACACACACACACACGCACGCTCCTAGTGTTGCTCCTTCCATTCCTAGCTTCCTTCCCCTGTCTTGATTTTTTAAAACTGATACTATTCCTTCTGCTGTTGGTGGAATACTTTATTGTTCTAACCTGGTGATTCTCAATTTGTGGGTCATGACCATCCGAAAATGTATTTCTGATGGTCGTAGGAACTGAGACACTGCTCAGTAGTAGCAAAATTAGTTATGAAGTAGCAACAAAAATCACTTTATGGTTGGGGATCACCACGATGTGAAGAACTGTAGTAAAGGGTCACAGCACTAGGAAGGTTGAGAACCACTTGTCTAACCCTAACCTTATGCTTCTGGAATATGCTTTTGTCATTTTTGCACATCACAACTCTCCATCCATAGGCCTCTTAACAGCATTCTAGTTAAACACATAACGTATCTTTGCTGGACTTCAATTTCTAGAAGGCAAGTTACATCCTTGTAGGCCTTAAAATAGCCAGTGTATCATTTTTTAAGAGTAGGGGCTATATATTATTTTCTAATATTTAGCTTTATACCCCAAACTTGGCTTATCTTCCAGACTTTCCTTTTTCTGTTCATGTTCAGGGTACTGGAGTTTTCTCTTCAAGTCCACATTTGGTTAGCGAGTTTTGCTTTGTCTTCATGATGTATTTTAGCCTTACCATTTTTCCCACCCTCAATCAAACCCAAGGATTTAGTGCATAGTCTAACCATTCAATAGGTACTAGAAATACAACTAGTCAGATCCAAGCTCTTGTTCTTAGAATAATAGGCAGGGGTGTGGGGAGATGGGAAAGAGAGTGAGAGCCACTGAGAATGACTTATTTTAGCATTTTATTGACTGATTTCTCTATGCTCTGTAATGGACAAGCTATAGTCAGTTGTTTCCCACAGGATGCTTAGCTTTAAAAAGAAGCTTAGAAAACAGTTACTGGGTTTCTTTTGTCTGAAGGAGTATTTTCTTCCATGTGTTTTAGCATTGCTGAAATCCAGAAGAGTCCAAATCCTGGCATGTATATTTAATACAGTTTTCAGTTCTCCCTTCAAGAGCTGTTAAATTGATTGTGCTTATAGCTAGTGGAAGCTTATAACTGGGGAGCTGTACTATATATCCATGACAAGCATTATGGTAAAAGTATGTATAATAGTGTGCTGGCAAATGTGGTAGCTGTAGCCACCACATATGGCTATTTAAATATAACTTAATTAGACTTTAAATTTAAGCTTAAATTACTTAAAATTAAAAGATTTAGTTGTTCAGCTTCACTAGGCACAATTCATGTTGCCAATAGCAACATTTGACTAGTGGTTACCACATTTATTGGTCAATTTAGATAGTAAAGCATTGCCATTATTACAGAATGTCCTTTCAGAGCAGTGGTCCTCAACCTTCCTAATGCTGCGACCCTTTAATACAGTTCCTCATGTTGTGGTGACCCCCAACCATAAAATTATTTCACTGCTACCTCATAACTGTAATTTTTGCTACTGATATAAATTGTAATGTAAATATCTGATATGTGACCCAAATGGGTGGTGACCCCAGGTTGAGAACCATTGCTTTGGCTACTGCTGGTCTAGAGTGTGGTTCTATACTTGCACCTGGAGGGTTGGAAAATGCCTTAGTTCCTTGCTCCCTGGTGTTGTTACTACATGGATTTCTTCCTTTAACCTCGTAAGCATCTTTGACTTTACCATTGCACAGAACAATGTGAAACAGCAGGTACCAGGGAAGGGAAAAAAGATGGAACAGCAGTGAGTTCAGCTGGAAGGGTGGAAAGCTCTGCATTTCATACCTTAGCCAAATTGGTGTCTTCTTTTCCTTTATTTCTTTTTTTATAGTAGGTTTTTTTTCTCGCTTTTTGAAATTACAATATATCAAGGCATCCTTCCCTTCCCTTCTCTTCCTCTATCCCCTCACATGTACCCTCCTTTGTTTAAATTCATGGACTTTTTTCTTTAATTGTGTGTGTATGTGTGTACACACACACACACACACACACACACACACACACACACACACCTTGCTCTGTCTGTATAATGTTACTTGTGCTTCTTTCCAATTTATTTTGGAGACAAGTCTCTGTGTAGCATGGAATTTCCAATCCTTTTGCCCCAGCTTCCTGAGTGTTGTAATTGCAGGTGTGTGCCACTGTGACTGTCCTAGTATCCTTTTTGACAGGGTTTAATTTCTTTTTTTTTTGCAACAAATTTCATTGCATTAAATGTTTAAGGATTTTCGCGTAGGCCTTTACCTTTTATGGAGTGGGATTCAAGGAAGCCTATTATATTAGAAGGTTATGGCTTGATGGGATGTATACCACAGTGAAAAATTTCAAATTAGGTATTTATAATACTACATGCATTTCTCAGAGAAGATAGAGCTGGGATTGATAGATGGAAATAATTACACGAACCATTAATTCCCATGGGTTTGTTTCTCATTTGGTGAGTGTGGTTTGCAATAATTTGAGGCAGTGTTCCTAAATCTTTTTCTTGTTTCTATTGCATAAAACAGTCTATCCATTCTTCTGCTAGTGATTATCTAGGTAGCTCCTCTCATTTTGCTAGCAAAAGGTGGGCAGATGCTTTCTTTATCTATGTTACACACCCAAGAGGGAAGTTGCTAAGCTATAGCACAAGGACTTAATGCCAAACAGTTTTCAAGGTAGCCAGACTAATTCATATTGCTTTCTTTTTGATTCCAAGAGATTAAGGTTTAGTCATGTATGGATTTTTATATCTATTTATTTCCCCACATGCCCTAGACCTGTGGAATCACAAATAAATCTAAAAATAAATGCAGACCTATTCTGTTATTTAAATTGCCTTTAAATATTACAAACACCAAAGGCATTCTTTTCTTCCATGGGCAATCTTGATTACTCTCCAAACCATGTGCTCTGGTGAAACTCCTTTCTCTCTTGGTAATTCAGTTGCATTGAACGTTGAGTTCCTATTGCTTTCTGCTATGGGAGTGATAATAGTGTACTTTGCTTTTCGTTGATATCAGTGGTGTTTGGGGACTTAGATGTGAAGTATATAAGAAAGTGAAGAATAAAGGTATTCTGAATGTTTTTTTTATTAATTAATTTTGTGGTGCGGGGACCAAACTCAGAGCGAGCCTTACATATGCTAGGTTTGGTATTTACAAGGTTCTGTCTTATGCATTTCCACATCTAATGATCGATAAGAACAAGTCTCCTAACCTCATAATCTCGTCTAGTCGGGATAGGAGACACATAATGCTTACAAGAGCAGCAATCATTGTCACTAGAATTACAAGTAAGGTGCCCTGTGTCTTCTGTATCATATCTGATTTGAGTTGCAGAGAGGAGATGGTATCCTGTAAGGCTTCATGTGAGAGGGACAGTATATGAGGTCAGTTTGGAGAGGATTTTAGGTAAGGTTGTATTACATGCTAGGTGAAGGGAACTGTTTGATGGACTCGTGAAACGGAAAGGATGACCTATATCCAATCCTTCTAGCATGTGTGGTCCCAGCTCAGGAGTATCAGCAGCCTCCTGCAAACTTGTTAGAAGTGCAGATTCTTGGTACCCATTGCAAACCTCCTGATCTACAAAAGCTGGGTTTTAACAACTCCTTTAATTAGTTGTGATAGACTGAAATTTAAGAACCATACCCATTGGTCTGTACTTACCTGGAGAGAGAATAGTAAACTGCCCTTTGTAGGAGAGTGAGGATTGATGAAGAGAGAGATGAACAAAAAAGGGAAAAGCTTTAATGGGGATCTGGAGTGTCAGGGTATGAGATGTTAGCAAAGGAAAGGACAGCTCGGGAGATATTTTAAAAACAGTAACTGAGACTTGTAGAGTCATAACTGAGGGTTATTAAACTGGGCATGGTAGTGGTACATGCCTATAATCCAGCAATGAGGGAGCTGAGGCAGGGGGATCAGGAGGTGAGGTCTGACTGAGCTACAAAATGCGACTATCTCCCAAACCAAACCAAACCAACCAGTCCCCCGAGGAATACTGGAAGTAGTGAAGGTAAGTTAGGGGCACAGGATCCTTGGGACTTGAAAGGAGACCACTGCAAAGGAGCAGCATAACCCCGATGGGCCAGTCTGGCGGCTGCTGGCTCAGTGTCAGAAACAGGCAACTTTGAACCTTCAAAGCTCAGGCCTTGAACCTGGGTGTTGAGACAGGACTTCGGGACTTGCAGAAGCCACACAGGCAGAGGCCAAGATGTCACATGGTCTAGAAAGTGGGCTATGGAGGGAAAGAATGTTTTCTACAAGTAAAGATACCTACCTACCTCCATGATACAACCTCTATGTAGGAAATGTAGGGACTTGAGAGAAGGTAAAAAGGAAAGCAGAGTTGCCTTAAATCCTACTTTACTGAGATAAGCAAAACATGCTTCTGTTTAAATATTTATGAGTTCACATTTGTTTATTTAAATTCAGTTTGGTGTACATGGAATTATATAGTTCTGCAACCAAAATTTCTTAGACAAGTGATCTTAAACACATGTCAGTGTTCCACACGTGAGAGTATACCCAGGTCAGTGTGTGTTTAGAAATTGGTAGATTTTATATTTGAGAGACAGAATGTTTATACAAGCAGCTAATTGGTAAAGATTGCAATTTCATTTGGCGTGATTACAAAACGTCCTGTCTGCATCCATTTTACACGAAATCTGGAGCAACACATTCTGAGATGCATGGTTTGCTAGCTGCTGGGCTGGGGAGAAGAACTCCCAACTATAAAGAAAGAAAAGATAAACCGTGTGGCTTTTATTAGAATTTCAAGATTATTCTTCTGTCTTATAAGAGCCAATGAAAGCAGGTGTGGTACAAACACTTAGAATCCCAGCACTAGAGAGACAGAGGTGGGAGGAGTGTCCACAGGTTTGAGGCCAGCCTGGTCTGTATAGTGAGTGCCAGACCAGCCAGGGTTTCATAGAGAATCCCTTTCTTTCTTTCCTTCTTTCTTTCTTTCTTTCTTTCTTTCTTTCTTTCTTTCTTTCTTTCTTTCTTTCTTTCTTTCTTTCTTTCTTTCTTTCTTTCTTTCTTTCTTTCCTTCTTTCCTTCCTTCCTTCCTTCCTTCCTTCCCTTCTTCTTCTTCTTCTTCTTCTTCTTCTTCTTCTTCTTTCTCTCTCTCTCT
>CABHPH010162846.1:457-70606 GCA_902168325.1 Peromyscus nudipes | reverse complement strand
CTCTCTCTCTCTCTCTCTCTCTCTCTCTCTCTCTCTCTCTCTTTTTGTTTTTCAAGACAGAGTTTCTCTGTGTAACAGCCCTGGCCGTTCCAGAACTCACTCTGTAGACCAGGCTGGCCTCAAACTCAGAGATCACCTGCCTCAACCTCCCTAGTGCTGGGATTAACAGTGTGTGTCACTGTGCCTGGCTGAGAAATTCTTTCTTAAAAGAACGATGGAAAAACCAAACAAACAAAAACACAACGTATACTGGGCATAATACTGTCGACCAAGTTTTAAAATTCTACATTTAAATAGGCAGTTGCTAGTGGGGATTTAAAAAAAAACAAGCAAAATGTGGAATAGTTTGCACATTTCTTAATTTTGTAAGATTTTTGTTCTTTGATGAAATGTACCATCTTCTGTAACGAGCCTATCCTACTTCACCTTCCTGAAACGATCTTCCTGGCTCAGCCTCCCAGGTGCTGGGATTGATTGCAGGCCTGTACTGGTTTGTGGCCATTCTTCTATATCAGTAAACATAGATTAACACTCATGTGTTTGTTTTTTGAGACAAGATCTCACTATGTAGCCCAGGCTGGCCCTGGTATTGAACTCACTGATCCTCCTGCCTCTGCCTGTCAAGTGCTGAGATTACAGGTATAAGCCACCTTGTCTGGCTAAGTCATGATGATGCATTTCTTTATATGACATTTATCCAACCATACGTTAACTGATACTAGGTTGGTTTTTGTTGTTAATTTTTATGAATAGCACTATGCTATCAATCTTTGGCTATTTGTCAGATAGTCTCCTGAGGATAAATCTCTGGAAGTACAATTTTTTAAAAATGATTTCAGCCAGGCATGATGGCTCACACCTTTAATTCCAGCACTTGGAGGCAGAGGCAGGTGTAGCTCTGAGTTCAAGGCCAGCCTGGTCTACAGAGCTAGTTCCAGGGCAGCCAGGACTACACAGAGAAACCCTGTCTTGAAAAACCAAAAAAAAAAAAAAAACCAAAAAAAACCCCAAACAAAAAACAAAACAAAACAAAACAAAAAACACCAGTTTTTTTCTTTTAGATTTAGAAAATGAATATTTATGCTTTGTATGACTTGAGGGTGGTTTCCTTTTGTTTTCCCTTATGGACATGGTTTATTGGAAAGATCTGTTCTGCAGTGCCAGCAGCCATTTCATGCGTGTTCTATTTCTGGCCTTTCCTTTCTGTTCTTTCATCTGCTTGTCTCAGTGTACTGCCTCCATGACTGAGCTTTATAATACATCTTGATAATCTAGAGAAAAAGTCCTTTTGTTCTTCTGCAAGGGTGCCTGCTTGCCATGACAACTTGCTTCCTGTATACATTTTCAAATCAGCCTGTAAATCTCCCCAACAAATTGCTAGTATTGATTGGGATTGGAGTGGGTGTGTAGGTCAACTTGGATATAGTTGACATTCTTTTTGTTGTTGTTGTTGTTGTTTGTCGAGACAGGGTTTCTCTGTGTAGTTTTGGTGTCTGTCCTGGATCTCGCTCTATAGACCAGGCTGGCCTCGAACTCACAGAGATCCACCTGGCTCTGCCTCCTGAGTGTTGGGACTAAAGGTGTGTGCCACCACTGCCTGGCTAATTGACATTCTTAACAATGGTAAACTTTAGCATAGAAAATCCTTTCATTTTTTTAAGTTTCCTTTAATTTTTAAAAGTATTGTATTCATTTTATTATTTAACTTTATTTACTTAATTTTAAATTTTTATTTATTTTACATTTAAAAAATGCATGAGTGTTTTACCTGTATGTATGTCCTGTGTATTCCACTTATGTGCTTCTTGTCCATGGATGTCAGGAGTCAGATCCTCTGGAACCAGAGTTACAGAAAGTGGTGAGCTGCCATGTGGGTTTTGGGAATTGAACCTGGGTCCTCTAGAAGAGCAGTCAGTGTTCGTAATCACTTAGTCGTCTCTCTAGCCCCTTGTTTATTTTGTGCGTATGTGTGATGGTATGCCTGTGGTCAGAGGACAACTTGTAGGAATCCTCTCCTTCTACCATGTAGGTCCTAGGGATCAAACTCAGATTTTCTGGCCTGGAGGCAAGTGTCTTTACCTGATGAACTATCTCTCTGCTCCCCACATTTTATTTATTTTAAGACAGAGCCTTGCTGTGTATTCCTGGCTGGCCTAGCACTATGCTTCAGCTTGGATTATAGTCATGTGCCCACCATGCATGGTGCATTTTAGTCTTTTAAAAAATCAGTTGTTTTTTTGACAGTTTTATGCTTGTATATGATGAACTTTAATCTTTTTCACAGGTAGCCCAGGCTGGCCTTGAACTTCCTGTGTGGCTAAGAATGACATTGAACTTCTAATTAGCCTGCCTTCACCTCTTGAGTCCTTGGATTACAAATGTGTACCACCTTGTCCACTTAAAATTCTATTTTATAATGTTATCACTGGCATATAGAAATTAATACTAATTTATGTGTCCCTTATGTTGATAACATTCATTTTCCCCCTAATTTGTAAGCTAGTTTTTATTTTTTATCTGTGTAATTTGTGAGTAATGATAGTTTGTTTTTCTCCACAGTTTGTATCTTTTATTTTCCTTCAAGGTATTATTATAGAGGAAGGGAAATTTTTTTCTTCTAATAAAATGTACCTACTTCATATCCTTTTCCTTTGCAAAATGCAGAAATTAAATAAATTAAGGTAAGAAAAATGTCAGTAATATTATGCCAGTACCAACCCCAAAAGGCATCATGCTGTGGCTGTCACTTTCTTGGGACTCTTCAGCTGTTTTAACAGATCTAAGCATTAGGCAATGGAGTAGACTCCCAGTGAAGCCAGTGCCAGCCTGGGCTAAGCCATCCTTGACCTTGCTCTGTAGTCCCATGGTGAGCTGCACAACCAGAGGACACTGTCATCTCTTGAGATCACGGGTATTGGTTTTGTTTTGTTTTGTTTTTTTTTGAGTGGAGCTCTTGGCGATGTCTACATAACCCTATAGTGGCCTGAGACTTCCTTTGTGGCCCAAGCTGGCACTTCACATGGGATTCTTCTTCTGAATTCACCCTCCTGAGTGCTGGGATTCTAGGCCCATGTCACCATGCTCAGCTCTGTAGCTTTTTTCTTCATTCCCTGCCCTCACGTTTTGCCCAGCTTTTTGCTTGTCTAAATTACCTAGTTAGCATTATTAGAAACTAGAATTCTTTCTGAATCAAAAATTAAAACTGTGTTCTATTTTCATATTTTCATTTCTGAATTATCATTGACTAGAAACCCAATTCTTTAGGGACCCCAACAGCCATGAGGCTCAGTTAAAGCTCATGATGCCACAAATGTTAACAGTAATGCCACAAATATTCCTAAAGGCCGTTCAAACAATTCACGTAAAATATTTTTAATGTTTAAAATTTCATTTTGAGAGCACTATGAAGGTAAAGGAGTTATAGATAAAAGGGTTGCTAGTAGTTACAAAACTTCTTCCAAATAATAGAGTCACTAGTAAAGCCAGAGGGCATCTCTAGTGACTTCTTTCTTAGTCATTATTCTTAATAGTCTCCCACAGGAGGTATCCCAGGGAGGTTTCCATATTTGCAGGAGACACTGCTTGGCTCTCGCAATGCTTCATGGTGCCAATAGAGATGGGAACTGCAGGGACTCGAGAAACTGCGGAGGGAGAGAAGTAGCATATGTGTGTCAGTGTGGGCAATGTCAGGTAGTGTTTGCAGAGGAAAATTCCAAGTTGGCTAATAATTTGTTTAGTTTACATCTGAGGGATCAAGTATTACTATAGGTTGTCCTCTGGCAATGTCATACTGGTGAGCAAAAGAAGTCTGTGGCCATTGTGGCCTGCCATAGTCAAGTCAATGGAGCGTGCTATGGTGCCTCATAACTGTCAACCTGTACTTGGAAGGATGCAGGAGGATTGCTATGAGTTCCACACAAGCCTGGGCTAAATAGTGAGTTACAGGCCAGCCAGGGATGACAGAGTGAGACCCTATCTAAAAATGCCACAGTAGAGAAAAATCAAGAACCAGATGGGAACTGAAGGCAGTTTATTGCTGTAGGGTCATCCCACGGGAAGAGTTCCTGGCCATCATGATTGTGGCCTTTCAACAAAAATATAATGCAAGTATATAGATGGGATAGCAAATGACAACTCATGAGACTGACGAGCTATGTATCATACTAAAAAAGTGCTTATGTGATAGTTTTATTTTTTGGTCATATGACGCTTTTGATGAGTAAGGCCTCCATTGACTATTTGGGGGTTATAAGAGTGGGCAAGCAAAAACTAACTGTAGTCTTGTGGAAGGACAATAATATTTCTTCCCCTTTCCTTTTTTCTTTTGCAGCCCTTTCCACGTGATATGTGTTTGATGAATGTCAGTGGTATGTGTGACTCATCATTAAGACTTCAGAAGACTTCTAGAGACTCTTAAATGTTACTCAGATGAGCTCAGTTTTCAAAAAAAAGTTTATCTTTGACCAAACTAGCTAGTTAGGTAATTTTATTCCTCTAAATTAAAATATTTTAATAACAAGTTTAGAGTAAAATCTTATTCTAATTTTAGAGCATGATGTATTTGAATTCAATTTGCAGATTTCAAGTTTGAAGAAAATAGTGATGGCTGTAATTATAATCAGCAGATGAATGGGATGTGAGACCCATCTAAGTAAAAAAAAAAATATGACCTTAAATTAATTAATTCAGAATGTTCTGAGTATTCTTCAGACTGTGCTGATGTTTTAACTAGAAATTTCCTTCACAGGAAATATAAAATGAATCTATGCAATACTAAACTGAGGGATTCTAAAGGAAGCCACATGGAGTAAACTCCTTTTTGTTTTCCCAGGAGTGTCTTACTGGATGGATCATTTTATTAGTTGTGTGTGCCTTTCTTGAGTTGTGAATGTATGCAGTGAGCTAAAGAAATCCTCTCTGCCCCAAACGTACATTTTCTGCTGTCTTAGAGGAAGGGAATCTGTAAATAGGACTTCAGAAAGCACAGCTGCTTATGCAGTTTATACATGTTTCTATAGAATAACACCATCTTCCAAAATTATTTCTTCTCAGCTTCTCTATATAGAGCAATTTCAAATAGATCTTAGGATGATTTCTTTTAAATAAAGAATGAAAAATTCTTCTGCTTATTTGTTAGCATGAATATCTCCCAATCACCCTCCCCTCTACCCTAAATACATATTTTATAGGGAGGGTTTATAATATACAATAAATTTTCTGAATTACAAGTAGTATGTCAGGGATCAGTACCTAAATCTGGTATTTACTAATTGTTCTTAGTCATGGCAGAATGTCTTTTTAATTTTGAATTTTTTTATGTTCTTGAATGTGGTAGGCTAACTATAGGATGCCTAGTGTTATAGTTGTGGAAGAAATAGTTGGTAATTTTAATTTAATATGTTTATGAAAATGTATTAGGCAGTTATATTGTTAAGTTCCAAATAGAGGAGACTGGAGAGAGCATGGCTGTTCTTGGTGAAGACCAGGGTTCAGTTCCCAGTCCCCAAATGGTGGCTCACAGCCATCCCTAACTTTGGTTACTGGGGATCAAGTGGTTTCTTCTGACCTTGGGCACTAGCATACATGTGGGGATATATATACATGGGCAACACATTCATAAAATAAAATAAGTAAATCTAAAAGAATCCAAATAGACCTCGAGGGAGCTTTAGAAAAGTTGACTTAAAAGTTAAGGCTGTGGAGGTGGCTCAGTGCATAAAGTACTTGTCACAGAAACATGAGGATTGGAATTCAAATCCCAAGAACCTGTCTAAAAAGTAAGGTAGGTGTGGCAGCCACCTGCAATTCCAGCACTCAGGAGGCAGAGACAGGATCCCTGGAGCAAACTGGCTAGCTAAACTGACTCTTATTGGCCAGCTCTGAGTTCAGTTTGAGAAACCCTGCCTTAATAAATAATTATCAAACAAGACACTTAAGGTCAGCTTTAGGCCTCTAGAGACATGTACTCACATGTGCACCTTCACATATCTTTGCCTCCACACACATACATTTGGCTATGGCTATGCATATGACACACATATACACATGCAAACCACACACACAGAGAGAGAGAGAGAGAGAGAAAGAAAATTAGTGATCCAGATATTTCAGTGTCTGGTTCAGTATTTAGTTGGTTAGTACAGACTCATTTCTTTTGGAGAAAATATTTCTCATGGATTCATGTTTTGCTGGCCTTGGACTCAGGATCTTTCTGCCTCAGCTTTCTGAGTACTTTTGGGATTATAGACATGTGCCACCAAACTCAACTGCATTTTTACAGTTTTATAGTTAGAATTCTTTTTTTTTTAACTTTTATTTTCTTTTTTTTTTTTTTCTTTCAAGACAGGGTTTCTCTGTGTAGCTTTGCACCTTTCCTGGAACTCACTTGGTAGCCCAGGCTGGCCTGGAACTCACAGAGATCCGCCTGCCTCTGCCTCCCGAGTGCTGGGATTAAAGGCGTGTGCCACCACCGCCTGGCTATAGTTAGAATTCTTAAGCTCACTTTAGAGAACACTTATTTAAAACTATTAATTTTTAATCCATTTCTTTTATCAAGTCTTGAAAAGAAAAAAATTGGTTCAAATAGCACCTAAAAACTGAAAGGTTAACACATTATTTTTGTTAAAACCACTTAGAATAAATATGGTTAGATATAATAGATATTTTTAATGTGGGGAAGTAATTAAAGATAAAAATAATGGAGCAGGGCTGGCCGGATGGCTCAGTGGGTAGAGGTGCTTGCCACCAAGCCTGGTGACCTGAGTTTAAGCCCTAGAACTCACATAATGGAAGGAGTGAACTGACCCCTGCCACTGTTCTCTGACTTCCACATGTGTACCCCTTATACATACCCTCACTCACACAAGTAAATAAATGTTAAAGAAGAAGTAGATGGATGAAGGGAAACTAGTTATTTCTGGAAAAAGTCAGATTAGCAGTAACAGAAGGGGGGCTTTTAGTGTGTAAATTCATTCTGTCAGTATGTCTGGATTGCAGATTAATTGCTTAATATTGAGTATATGGGGATTTCATCAGATAAATGGAACCACTGTGAGCATTGTGGGAGAAGGCTATTTATTACTGTAATCTGCCTTTATTATTATTATTATTACTATTATAGATAGGGTTAGATTGGGAATATATGAGAAACAAACAGTAGTCACTAATAGATCCTCTAATAGCATGGGTGAAGGTTGATAAATGACGGTTTACTCAGAAGATTTTTAGAAACTAAATACGTACAGCCACGAAAGTGCTATTGCAATGTGTCTTTTTACAGAGATGTCTGTGGGAGGTATTGCCTCTCTGAGTCCACAGCCCACAGCCAAGCATATGTTGTTAGGACCTTGGCTCCTGTTGGTCGGCTCAGAGGAAGGGCTGGGTACAGAGGGACAAGAGGGGAATCAGGAGGATATGGAAGATGCCATGTACCTCTACATTTGATTTGTCTGGGTAATGATGAAGGCTTTCCAAGACTGGTTATCTGTATCTCCATGTACATCATATATCGAAGGCAATTTGAGGAAATAGTTGCCAGTTTGACAAGCCTCTCCATAAAATGATCCAGTCTATTGAGCTTCTTAGTTTGAGCATATCTTTTAGTTTCCTCTCGTCAATGGATGGAAATGGTTTCCATTTCTGACTCCAGGGTATATACCTCAGTGGCAGTTGGAACACTGGACAAGCATGGACTAGGCCCTGAGTTATATCCCCAGCAACAAGAAAAAAAAAACTTGTTTTCTTATGTTCTTATGGTATTTATTGGGAAAATTTTCATAAGCTGTCATCACTGGAGAATTGAAAATGCTGCATTTTGGATGACTTTTCTTTTCTTTTTTGAATCAATATCAGTTTTTCCTAATGCACTTCACTATGTAATTGAACTCCATTTTATGTACTGATTTTTCCCCTCATTGTCGTTGAAGCTTTACAGTGCCACCAAGCAATTTCCACATAGGTAATAACATTCTAATTTTGGAGAGAAATCAGATAGAAAATTAAATATGATTAACTTTGAATAGTCTTTGGTGGATTTGGGGTTAAAAATAACAAAGCAATCCTTCTGGAATGCTAAACATTATAAGTTGTGAATAAAAGGAGATGGCCTTTTGCAAAAGATTTTAATTTGAGGACATTGAGGCTCTTTGTATTACAGAACCTCATAATTTTTTTCAGCTGTGTTTATAGATTCAGCCAGCAAAATTAAGTAGTTGCCTGTTCTTGGACGCTCACAAGATGGCTCATGTTCTGGGTTGGCCTTCTGTCTTCCCCAGCATGAATATAATATCCATTCCTACTAATGTTTTAAATGAATGGCTTATAGAGGAGTGGGGTAAGAGTATGATAAAATAGAAAGTTCTGAAATAATTGGCATTGATTCCCTTCCTGCAGTCCATAATGGGTAAATTTATTTCCTTTTCATTTAATCCCTTACCCCCACCCTACACAGAGAATCCTTTCTAGTTTTGTTAAAGAATGTTTGTTGATACTGACTGAAATATTTTAGAGTTACATCTTAGACATGGTTTTAGACTATTTGGTGTATTTAAAGTTTCTTCCAGAATCTGTTTGCTTTTAGTATAGTAATTGGCAAGCAGACATTTGTCATCCAGGTAAAAATTACATTCCCTGGTCTACTTTGCAGGCAGGTGCAGGTACAGGAGTAAGTCTTGGCTAGTAGGATATGAATAGAAATGTGGGGGGGGCATCTTCTATGCTTCCCCCTAACTGGACAGGAGTTTAGCTCTCCCTGCATACCACCTCTTTTTTCTGTGACTGGGATGCAGACAAAATGGTGAAAGCCATTTTTTGTACTGTTAGATGGAAAACTCAGGAACTACTTACCCAGATATTTACACGAAAGAGATACTGATAGCCTAACATATTTAGCAAGGTGTGGTGGCACATGCCTGTAATCCCAGCACCCAGTATGCTTAAGCAGGAGGATTGCTGCCAATTTGAGGCCAGTCTGGACCACTACTGTCTTAGTTTCTTTCCTGTTATTGTGACAAATACCCCAACAAAAAAGCAACTTAAGGAAGAAAGGATTTGTTTTAGCTTACAGTTCCACAGAGATACAGTCCCTATGGTGAAGAAAGACATCAGGAACATGAATCAGCTTGTCACACTGCGTGAGGAAACAGATGAATGCATGCTAGTGTTCAGCTAGCTTTCTCTATTTTCTACCATCTACGATCCTTACCCAGGAATAGTCTTGCCCACAGTTAAGATGGGTCTTCCCAGATCAATCAAGATAATCCCTCATGGACAGGTTTACAGGCCCATCCCTCATGTCATTCAAGATCTGTCAGGTTGACAGTTAACACTAACCATCACAGCTGTATAGTGATCTACAGCGTAAGACTCACGCCTAAAAACAAAACAAAACCCCTCTCAAATGTCGTATACTTCATAATATGATTAGACATTGGCTGAAAGAATAGAAATTTGCTTAGATAACTTAAGGACAATGAGATTTTTGTACTAACTCAGTTTATCATCTGAAACCAATTCAGAAAACAGATCGGCACCTCTTTTGCTTACCTTTAAGGTTTGCCCCCTTTCCAGGTAATTTTCAAATTTCTAACTCAACTAGTTGCAGGTATTTGGTTATTACTGCCTCAAAATAGTCACTTAAAGCCCCACATCTGCTGGACCTTCTAATGAACTCTCAAGGTAATTACTGTCTTGGTCTAGGCCAGTGATTCTCACCCTTCCTAATGCTGCGACCCTTTAATACAGTTCCTCATGTTGTGGTGACTCCCAACCATAAAATTATTTCATTGCTACTTCATAACTTTAATTTTGCTGCTGTTATGAATCGTAATGTAAATATCTGATATGCAACCCCCAAAGGGGTCGTGACCCACAGGGGCTAGGGGATCAGGGGTTCACATCATTAGCTACAACATAGCAAATCTAGGCTGACCTACATCCTATCTCCAAAAAAGTCAATTAAGAAAAGGTGAACACTTGAAGTATTTCAGGAGGCCTCTTAGTGTGTGTTAGGTTGTAAGCCCTAAAGTAAAATCTAACATTACTCAGAGCATAAAAGAGTATCATATAAATCTATAAATCATAATATATACTATGCAATTTGAAAAATATAAGTTCTATTATTTGCTAAGACAGAAAAGACAATGATCCAAACCGGATTAGTAGTTTATTTCTTTCATAGTACTTATCTCATTATATAATATAGTTATGTTCTATTTGATATCTTAATATGAAATAATTTGGATAGAGTTGCAATAAAGTATGCTTCCATATCAAATTTGTTGTCTGAATTTTGGAATATTATTTGGCCTGTGGCTATATAGTACATACTGTCTAGGATTAAGATTGCTTATTTGGAAGTGTAGTTATTATGAAAATGAACATTATTCATTTTGCTAGAAAATTTCCTTTTAAAATGCAACTCAAAATGGAATTAATATGATTGGTGGTTTTAGATGTTTTCATGATAAAAAAATATACAGCACATAGTACATGTAGCCCCCCTTTTTGTGTGTATATGATATATGTGTGTATGTATGTGCTCCAGAATATATAGAGAGAGGTTAGAGAACAACTTCATGTGTCCATCCTTACTTTCCACCTTATTTGAGAGGAGGGCCTGTTGATTATTACCGGATATGCCAGGCTAGCTGGCCCCCAAGCTTCAGTGTATCTTCTGTTCTAGTCTTCCATCTTTTAGTAAGGTAGCTGGGATTCCAAGTAGCTTGTTCTATTGTGTCTGGCTTTTTATGCGGATTCAGGGAATCTGAACTTAGGTCAGCAGGCTTATGCAGTAAGCACTTTACCCACTGAGTAGTTATCGTTTTGCTTCTCTTCCTTTCTTCCTTTCTTCGAGTTGCTATCTGTTGTCATTTCCTTCTTACAATACAGCTTTGCTCCTCTCCACCTCCTTTGTGCTTTAGTACCTTTAAAGAAGTATGGGGACTCAACATTATAGTCTTGTGACACTTGCTTCCAGCATCAAATTTCCTTTCATATTTCTTGAATGTTATGTCTTCTAGATATGAATTATCTCAAGTTTTACGCAGGAAAATACATTTATTTTGCCTTTATGCTTGGAACACTTGACTGGTTTCTCTTTCTGTCAGTATTTTGAATGTTGACTGTGTCACCTTGCTATCACCCTGCTGCCTCATTTCTTCCCTCTCTCCTTCATTTCCTCCCTCCCTTCTTTGACATGGTCTTGCTCTGTGGCCCCAGATGACTTGTAACTTATTATATAGACCAGGTCGGCCTTAAACATGGGGTGATTCCCCTGCTTTTAGCATCCTGGAGTGCTAGGACTCGACATGTGCTACCAAGTCTTGATCTCTGATATTCCTAACCAGAAACGAGCTCTTAACCTTGCTGAGGGTACCTCGTATGTGACTAGTTGCTTTTCCTTTTATCACTTTCTGTTTTTCAGTACTTCAAGTATGTGCCTTGGCGTGGATCTTATATCCCATTTGAACTTTGTTGAGGTTCCTGGATCTTGTCTTAGTCACTGTTCTATTGCTGTGAAGAGAGACCATGGCACTCATGCTCTGGCGCAGTAGCTGGCATGGCTAGAGTGTTTAAACAAATATCTAAGATTTTTGTAACATGGCCAGAATAATGCTTAAAACAAATATCTGGGATTTTTGCGGTCCAGTGAAGTTGACACACACAGTTGACTAACAGAGTATACTCCAAGATAGCCGATATTTTCTGAGGTTTGCTTGTTTTTCATCCTTATTTCATCCTCATCCATAGGCAGAGAGGCAGAAAGGACAGAAGGAGAGAGAGGAGAGAAAACTGGGCCTGGCATGGGCTTTTGAAAACTCAAAGCCCACCCCCAGTAACACTATTCCAGCAAGGCCACACCTCCTAATCCTGAAATAGTGCTACTCCCTGGTGACTAAGCATTCAAATCTATGAGCCTATGGGGACCATTCCTATTCAAACCACCAAAGATGTGTAGGCAAATGTTAAATTTTGTGAAATTCTCAATCTCCTTTCTTCAATATAGTTTTTCTGTTTATTTCTTCTGGCATCACATACATATATGTTATATGTATCAGTTTAGTCTTTATAGAGAAAAAGAGCCAGTAGGGTGTGTATGGGTGGAAGTATAACTTTTAAAAGAAGGAATTAAATATGTGATTTTGGAAGCCTAGCAGTCTCAAGATCTATAGTATGAAAGACCAAAAACCAGGCTAGCTATTGATATTAAAGTTCATTTTAGTCTAACATTAGAAGACCCATGTTCCTTGATACTTGATGATCCAACTGTCAGAATTCTTTCTTACCTAATTAGTCTTTTATTCTGTTTAGGCCTTCAATAGACTAAATAAGATGTGCCCATGTTTGGGAATGCAGTCTGCTTTCTAAATAAATGTGTGTGTGTGTGTGTGTGTGTGTGTGTGTACATATATATACACATATATACTTATATGTGTGTACATATTATATACATACTGAACATATATATTAATCTCCTCCAGAAATTCTTCACTGATATGGCCAGAATAGTGTTTAAACAAGTATCTGGGATTTTGTGGTCCAGTGAAGTAGACACATACAATTGATAATGCAGTGGACTCCAAGATAGCCCATGTTTTTCTGAGGTCTGCTCATTTTTCTTCATTCTGTTTTCTTCTTC
Source organism: Peromyscus nudipes (assembly GCA_902168325.1). Classification (NCBI taxonomy): domain Eukaryota; kingdom Metazoa; phylum Chordata; class Mammalia; order Rodentia; family Cricetidae; genus Peromyscus; species Peromyscus nudipes. The sequence goes on along the minus strand of CABHPH010162846.1, from coordinate 57,969 downwards.
AGATTGCATAATCTTTGTCAGTACAGTTTCCAAGTTCACTGATTCTTCTGCCAGCTAAAATATGTGGAGCGTTATCTTTAGTGAGTTTTTAAAATAGTTAAGTCCAAAATTTAGGATAGTTTTCAGTTTAAAGAAATATAGCAAAGTAGTGGAGTTCCCATACACTTCTCAACCATTACCATCTTACATTAGTAGTATATATTAATTGCAATTTATAAACCATTATTGGCAGTGACTATTGATGTTGCTAATAAAGTTTCCAGACTTCATTCAGACCTCCTCATTTGTAATGTGACCTGAGAATTCAGGAGAGGTGATAGTCAAATCCCATTAAGAAAAAAAATGGCTAACATTTGTATAAAACTCAACCTCTCTGTCTATTAAAGGAAGACATTGGAATTCCTTTCTGATTTTTAAATTTACACTTACATATTTATTTTGTGTATGTGTGGGCAAGTGTGTATATGGAAGTCAGAGGACAACGTCTGGAAATTGATTCTCCTCTTTCAGCATGTGGGTTCCAGAGATTGAGCTCCATTTGTCAGTGTGGCAGCAAGAAATGCCTTCACCTGCTGAGTCAGCTCACCGGCCTTCCTGTTGCAAACATTGGCTGGTGCCCAGTTCATAAATAACTAATAATTAAGGGACAATGAAGTAATAAGAGTATAACTTCTCTGCTCTGTACAATTAGAAATTGTTCTCTCAAAACCTGATTTCTTTCTTTAGTAAGTTTCTTAAGTTTTATTAATTGCACTGGTTACAAAAAAGGGCAAAAGGCTATAAATTCTTACCCTTGGCTCTTACAGGGGTTTCTTCATATACTTATTTAAATGTTTATTTTTTATCTACATATCTATTTCCCTTAGGCAAATTATAATTTCCTAAAAGGTAGATATCATACCCCAGAGCTTAGTCCATACATATAAAATAGGCACAAAATTAAAAGAAATACACCACAAAATATTAAGAAATATATTAAAAATTTCCAAGGTTTTGTCATAGGGTAGGTAGATCTTAGTTTCATTATCTTTCTTACCAAAACTCTCTGAAGTGCTCAAAAATTCCATTTCAGCTCTTTTCTGCCTGCTAACTGAAGAAATTAATAACAGCCCATATTTATGAAAGAATGATAAAATCGAAGAAAAGTAACAGGCTTGGAATAAGTTACTTTAACAATTTGTAAATAAGAATTGACCATGTATGTTTATAATAACAGTAACTGGTAGGGAATAAAGTTGTAAATAATATTACTCTCTGTGTAGATCATCCATAATACATTTTACAGTTGCACAAATTTAATTATTTGTGATTTTAATTCCATGCAGAAAATATTGTAAAGCCCTTTGAAATACCAACCATCCCTTTCCTGTTCAGGGACTCACAGAATCTGAAAGCTGGAACAAATCCTATACATTGCTTCCAACAACGAGGAAAGAGAGTTCACATGCCGGTCTTATAGTCAGCTTTTGAGAGGGTACTTCATAGCAGAGTAGGTGAAGCACAGCACAGCTTCCCGATGACCGTGGAGCCTGTGTCTCATCATGGCATCATCATTTTTCTCAAAATAACTCCTACTTTACTTAACCATAGACGCAAGAGTCTGTCCCTTAAAAGACCCACACACATTCCAAATGTATATACTGTCTTATCTGCTGTTTCAGTTAGTCAGGTTAGCATAGCCTAATAATTTTAAATACCACAAGTGACTCTTTCGTTTCCTCACGTTGCTATGTCTCCCATGGAAGATGAAACATCATTATTTCAACAATTGAAGACGTATTAAGATGACGAACAGTCAGTCCCCACGCATTGCTTGCTGGCTCAAACTCTTCCTAACAGGACTTCTCTTTCTATTCTTCAGAGAGTACTGACAAATCTGAGTGCCATCCTTCACCAATTATGTGACCAAAACTAAGTCTTTTTTTTTTTACCTCTTCCAGCCTGTTTTTTCATTCACTAAGAGGCAATAATAGTGTCTGTACATAGGCTAATAAGGAAGATTGAGGTTATATACATAAAACCTCTGATGCATGGTAGCCATATAAAAAAGCATAGTTGTTAGCATTAATTGGCTACAGTAAATGACAGAAATAAAGCAAACATTTCCATAAAGTGGGATTTATCATCCTTTGGTTTTTGAGACAGGGTTTCTCTGTGTAACTCTGGCTGTCCTGGAGCTCACTCTGTAGACCAGGCTGTTCTTGAACTCACAGAGATCCATCTGCCTCTGCCTCCCCAGAGCTGGGATTAAGGGCTTGCACCACTACCTCCTGGCTGGATGTATCTCTTAATTAGAAGTTTGCACTTAAAGGAGTTTCCCAAATGACACAAATAATTTATTTCAAGACCCCAAAGAGATAATAAATTCATAAAAATATCATTGGCACTTTGGGGAGGTGGGGGAAGGAGTCAGTCTTGATATGTAACCCTAGGCTGGCCTTGAACTTTGTGCTAAATGTTGAGATTATAGACATGTCAAGCTCATTAGCTTTTAAATGTGTGTTTGGGGGAGGGGAGGACTTTACAAGACAAAACAAAACTTTAAACCCAAGCAGTATTTTAGTCTTGCCACTTCTGTTACTCATTAAATTATTTATAAGGCACTGTTATTAAATTGAACAACATTGAAAGATTTGCACCTGGAAAGATGATGGCTCAGTGGTTAAGAACACTTATTACTCTTCCAGAGGACCTGGGTTTGATTCCCAGCACCCACATAGTATTTCACAGTTGAGTACAATGATTAATGTTTCATTCCTCATTTCTGTATCATCACCCCCACTGTATGCATGTGTGTATACAGATGTGCACATGTGTGTATGTGTGGAGGCCAGAGGACAGCCTCCAGTGTCATTAGTGTCATCCACATTTTTTTTAATTGAGATAGAATCTCTCTTTGGCCTGGAATCTGTCAATTTTTTCAGATCTTGTAGATCTTGCATTTCCAAGGCAATCAGTTTACTGACTAAACCTCACCAAAGTAAAACAAACAAACACTACTTTATGTGTAAAGGTGTTTTGCCCACTTTTATATCTATGCACAAGTGTGCAGTGCTTATGGAGGCCAGAAGAGGATGTTGAATCGCCTGGAATTGGAATTATAGATGGTTTTGAACAGCCAATGCTCTAAGTTCTTAAATGGCATGTTTTGGAGTGTCTAGCTTGGTGAAGAGGTTCTAAGAACACAGAAGTTCTAAGAGGAGACATGCCCTGAGAAGTCATGGAAGCTCTCCAGTCCCCTGCCTCACAATCCTTGCCCTGTGAAGATCTTCCTTCAGGCTGTTTCATGGTTATCAGTAACATCTTCTTGAGTTCTTGAACAAAGTTTGAACCCAAGGAGAAGGTATGGAAACCCCTGAATTTGTAGTCATGTCATATAACCAGTCTGGGGCCAGAGACTTGTGGCTGGTGTTTGAAATGGGGCAGTCTTGTTGGACTAAGCCCTTCATCCTGTGGATTGAATTGTGTGGTAGCTGGTTGGTGTTAGAATCAGAGAACTGGTATCAGATGCTACGGGAAAAGATGCCCCGTAGATACACACAGCTGGGAAAACCCCACAGGTCAGCCAGCACAGGTATCTCCGGTTTACAAATGAAAACAAACTCAAGCTCCCGGAGATTGCTCAGCTCCACATCAAGCTGGTGTGTGGGAGGATGGAAACTCCAGACTGCTCTTAGTCTTGTTTTGGCCTTTCTTGAAATTGTAATCTGCTTGAAGGAAAGAAGTGATCTTTTCTTTTCCTTAGGTTTTATCTTTTGTATTTGATTGCTTACATCATTTATTAGTCTGAAAGAAATTGCTCGTCCTTTTTACTATTATTTGTTCAAAGTAATTTTACTTACCCTTCTAAAGTTAGCAGCACAGACAGCTGAGGAAGTGTAAGATTTTTTTTTGCTTGATTTTCTTCAGTTTTTAAAAAATAGGACACAAGTATCTTTAAGAAAAAATAACTTGCAGTCGATTTGGAAAATATCCCAGGCTTCCTCTCGATGTCTCGCAAAGTTACTGCTGTCTAGTTCTTATTGCCACTTTTTTTCATCTTTAATGTCAGTGACCCTCACAGGGCTAGCTTAGTCACCAGCTATTTGGCTGGTAGTATTCTATTTATTCTGGTTTTGCTGTTTTTCTGAAGCATTCTGAAAGGTAATCACCCCTTTCTTTTCCTTGTTTTAAAGTGAATTGTACTCAATAGCTCCACAGATTTACCTTGTAAGTGATTTAGGAGCATAATGAAATGAGGTGGGGGGTGGGTAGGCTTTATAGATTTCATATTGGTCCCTTGTGAACTGATATTTATTGTTTGAGAATTTTAGTAGTCATTCTCAGTTTGTAAGGCTCCAAGAACTGGGAAATGAATTTATGGACTTGAAAACAAGAAGGAACCTCAGAGATCATCTAGCAGAGGGGCCTTAGATTTCAACTAGGGGGTTGAAATTAGGCAAGGTCAAGCATAAATCTGATCATTTGTCTTAATGAGAGAAATCTAGGTTTCAGAATGTATTATGTAATTTCCAGTGTATGATTTCAAGGACCAGGAGTGTGAAGATTAGATGAGAATGTCAGTTTGTCAATGTATTAACACTGTAGCCTGGAAGCTTTCAGAGTTTCCCATGTTATTGATTTTGAAATTGTATGGTATCTTCAGGACTAGTAACTTCTGCTGTGTAGTTTGAAAAGATTTGTGTGTGTGTGTGTGTGTGTGTGTGTGTGTGTGTGTGTATGTATGTGTATGTATGTGTGTATGTGCGCGCGCACATGTGCCTCCAGAGGCCGGAAGAGTTGATCAGATCCCCTGTAGCTGCAGTTACAGACAGTTGGGAACTACCTGATGCAGCAAGCTCTCTTAACAGATGGGGCATCTCTCTAACCCTTTTCAACCTCTACTGTATAGTTTCTTTTGCTTGTTGGTTAGTAGATTTTTAAAGTTTCAAAATCAGCAATAATTCCTCCTTTGTCAATATAATCTTATGTAAACCTGCAGTGTATAAAACGTCAATGGCATTTAATTAGAGTACAGCTGTTTACATTTATTGTTTATATGTGTATGGGGGGGGCATGTGCATGCTATAGCATGCAGGCGGAGATCAGAGGACAACTTACAGGAATTGGTTCTTTCCTTCCACTATGTGAATCCTAGGGATCAAACTTAGGTTTTCAGGCTTGGTGACAGGTACCTTTCCTCACCAAGCCATCTTGCTGGCCCTAGAATATAGTATTAAGTATAATTCAAATTTATTAAAAAATAAGATAAAATATTGTCAAACATTTATTGCAGAATATATTGATTTCACTTTAGACTCTCACTTAAAATAATTGACTGTAGCCAGGCCCCTATAATGTGTATTTAGGCTTTTGCTGTGTGTGTGTGTGTGTGTGTGTGTGTGTGTATGTGTGTATGTATGTTGCTGATTGATTGAATCCAGGGCCTCCACACATGTTGAGCAAGTACCTCTACTGAGCTATGTCCCCAACCTCATTCTCTTGTTTTCACCAACAGTGCTGCAGTGATTAATGTATGTGTGCATCATATGTGTGTGTTTGTGGACATTTCTGAGGACAGACTCCCAGAAATGTTATTGCTATGTCAAAATGTTTGTCTTTAATTTGAAAGATTTTGTCAAAAACTGTGTCAGTATAGTTTCCTACTTGTATTGAATAAACACGCTTGATTTCCTCGGGTTCTCAACAATATGGTATGTTTCTTCTTATTTGTTGCCAATCTGAAAAATCATATCTCAGTATGATTAGTTTTACATTTATTTATTTATTGTGTGTGTGTGTGTGTGTGTGTGTGTGTGTGTGTGTGTGTGTGTGCATGCACATACACAGAGAGGTGAGCGGACAACTATTGGGTTTGATCCCCAGGACCCACTCAGGTTGTCAACCTTAGCAGCAAGCTCCTTTGCCCACTTAGCTACTTCGTGGTTCTAATTTTCAGTTTTTATATATTTACAGCCACATAACATTTTATATATTGAAGAGCCAGTGTTCTTTTCTTTTCTGTGACGATTCATTTCCTTATTATTTTAGTTGATCTTAAACTTTTATTTTGTGTGTGTGTGTGTGTGTGTGTGTGTGTGTGTGTGTTCATGCATGTGAATGTGAAAATCAGAGGGGAACTTTTAGTAGCTGGCTCTGTCCTACTCTGTGGGTTCTAGAGATTAAACTCAAATGGAGGTTGAGTTTAGGTCATGAGACTTAACAGCTAGTGCCTTTACCAGCAGAGTCATCTCCCAGACTCAGCACTAGTTGCTCACTAATTGGTTAGCCAGTACTAAATGGTCAGCCCTGAAAACAGACATACAAGTAACATTATACAGACTCAACAGGTTGTATTTATGTATTTAGGAGAGTGTGTGTGTGTGTGTGTGTGTGTGTAACAACAATGAAATCTTTTGTTGTTGTTTGTTTTTTGTTGTTTGTTTTTTTGTTTGTTTGTTTTTGTTTTTTTGAGACAGGGTTTCTCAGCGTAATAGCCCTGACTGTCCTGGAACTAGCCCTGTAGACCAGACTGGCCTCACAGAGATCCACCTGCCTCTGCCTTCTGAGTGCTGGGACTAAAGGCGTGCGCCACCGCCGCCGCCGCCGCCACCACCACTACCACAAGCTTTCTTAGGTTATTTGTTTGTTTTTTATTTTTTGTTCTGTTTTGTTTTGTTTTCTTGGAGTAGGTGACACAGTAACTTGTATCACATTTTCTTATGCATACCAATGTACCAATCTAGAGAATTCCCAGCTTTGTAAGTTTTTTTTTTTTTTCAAATTTGGTTATTTAGGATTTGGAATTCAGAATCTATTACTTCATGCTAACCTTGTTAAAATTGATCTTTACATTTTTATATAGGTACATTCAAAAATAATTGTGACTTGTAAGATCTTAATTGGTCAGTATAGTATTATATAGTATCAGTATAGTCTCTGAGTCTCTCCTGCCCTATCTTAGCTCCTTCTTTTTATCGGATCCACCTTCTTTGGAAGGGCTTGGAGTTTAGTAGGATTGGCATTGCTGAAAAAATGAGGATCAAATTGGTAATGGATTATTGCATTTCCTTCCTTGTAGAAAGATTGTAAAGGACAAAGCAAGATACATGTTTATTAGTTTGAAATTTTTATCCTAGCAAGTTATGTGTAACTCATGCTTACCAAGTATCTATTTGATTTAATAATAGGAACTGAATTTTAGAGTGTAGATTAATAAATCAAATTACCTCCTGCTATTGAGAGAGTAAAGCAGACTGGAAACCCTATTAGTTGAGGGTCAGATGGTCCTATCTAGGAAGAAAACCAAATAGAGAATGCATTATCCTTTTCCCATTTAGATGTGAAAAGTCCCCACAAGCAGGTAATTAGAATGGTTTTCACAGGGTTGTGTTTTCTGTAGAAATGGTTTCCTTCTATCCGTGGATCCTGAGTTTTAGGATGCTTTCAAATCATTTGAAGTCTTCTATTATAACAAATTTAGTCATGTACCAAATTTATTCCTGTGCAATCTTCAGTGACAAAATGGTTTCCTCATTTGTATGTATAAAAACAATGCCAGGAACAAAAACAAAACTCATGATTCAACTGATTTTGTATTCTCTTTGAAAAGAAGAAAAGATCTGTTGAGATGAAGATTATAATTTCAGCAATGAAGGGAACATTCAAGGCCCAGGCAGCTTTTAAATTCAGCACTTGTAATTTATGAAATAAACTCTAAGCCTTATCTTTCTGTCAGTCTTGTTGCTTCCTTGCAAATGCAGAAAGAAGATTGTTTAATTCTAGGGCTGATGCAATAGCTCGGCGGGTAAAGGCACTTGTCACATAAGCCTGACTCCTGAGCTTGATCCCTAGAACTCCCATGGTGGAGGCAGAGAATGGAATTCTGTAAGTTGCTGTCTGATCTCCACAATCTACCATGACATGCACGTGAATTCTTTCTCTCTCTCTCTCTCTTTCACTGAATAAATAAATGTAATTTTAAATAATTCTCATTATTCTAGGTGTTATTTATTACTGTGAGCCATTTGGTTATTTGTTTATAAAGTGAATGGCTAGTAATCTAATGTCTTTGCTTTGGAACATACTGTAGAGGACATCTAGTTCAGTGCAAGACTCCTTTCTATCGGGACAAATTGTTTACAGCCACCCCTTCCTGCCACCTGCTGGTCTCCTCTGTGCTGGTTCTGCTTTAGATAGACAGGCCTTCTCTGTTCTCCAGCTTATCAGATTCTTCTTTGTATTGCCTTGAATGCTCTTCTTACAGCCCCGCGCCCATGGCTTGCTGCTTTCCATGGAACAGAGTGAGATTTCTTTTGCAGATCATTCTCAGACCACCTGTCTAAAGGACCCTTCCCTGACATCTGCCTTAACTCTAATTTTTTTTTATAATTGTCACTCTAAATTATCGTGTTTGTTTGTTGCCCACATCCCCCTAGCTGCATGAAAGCAAGAGGCAGGCAAATGTTCACCGGTGTATCCTGAAGCCTTTCTAGCATCAGCTGGCCTATTGCAGGCATCTGACAGATATGACCAATGTAAACAGGTGAATATTTATGACTGATACTTGCCTAATCGTGTCTGAGCTGAGATCTGTTTCTTTTTCACTTCTACCAGTAGTCTTAATTCTACTCCCTGAAATCTCCAGATCAACTCCTCCTTACTCGACAAGTTCAGATGGGAGGTCAGTCGTTTTTCATAGAAGATAAGCTCAGGTACTTCATTTGCTCCCCATCTGGTGTGATTTTAGGAGTGGTCACTCTGATTTATCTGTCCTTGAGGATATTTTGGCTTTGTTTCTCTGTCTAGCACTAGACATAGTACAGTATGTGGAGCCTAAGCCTCAGTGAGAGAAAGGACATAGCTTTTTGTTTAGGTTATTACGGCCGTGCTCAATGGTTTATCTGGTTCTTTAACCAGAATTCTCTTCTGCCGCCATATAAATAGCTAAGAAACTAAAAGTATATGGTGTCTTAATTAGTCATTGTGAATTCTTAAAAACATGTTTTATTATTGAATATCACTGCATAGAAATTCCCAAAACACAAATATACAATAGTGAATAATTATCAGTAAATTGTTAATTAAGCCAGCAATTAAGAAACAGAAATGACATCTCCAAAAGGCCATCTTGGTATGTGTCTCTTCTCCATTTTACTGTTCCCCAGAGGTAATTAGTATCCTGATTTTTGTAACAAACATAACCACGTATATACACACCTACTTAGTGTGGTTTATAGTTTAGTTTTTCTGTTTTAAAATTGTACATAAAAGAACAAATGATGTGTTGTTTTTATTAGTTTTCTGTTGTATAACAAGTTGCCTCAAGCTTACCTCTAGAAATGACCCGTATTAGCTCACAGTTCTGTGGGGCACAAGTGTACCCTGGCTTGTTTGAGTTTTCTGTTCAGGACATTAGGAAGCTGATACTACTCCTCTTGTATGTTTTTCTTTTTGTAAATAAGTTCTCTCTATGTAGTCCCAGACTGGACTCAGGCTCAATTCTCCTGCCTTACCCTCCCCAAATGCTGGGGTTCCAGGTATGTTTATATTCTACCATGTCTTTTTTTTTTCAAAAGTAAATTGTAACTTTGATTTCCAAGGTCCAACTTTGCCTTTTCTTAAACCCTTTTAAATGTGTTTCCTATTTCAGGAATTTCTGGTATGAGTGTTTTGTCTATATTTATCATACGTATTCATTTTAACCTTGAGATTGGTGCTTAGTTCATTTATTGAAAGTTTTTGCATTTTCTGCTGTATGTGTATCAGATTCTCAGTTTCCTCTCTTTAAAAAATCAAGCAAACACTTGTTTTGTGTAGGTGTAGGTGTGTGTCACGGGTGGAGGTCAGAGGACAAGGCAATCTGCAAAACCTGGTTCTCTCCTTCTTCCCCCATGTGGGTCCTGGGGATTGAGCTCAGGTTGTCGGGCTTGGTGCCAAGTGTTTTCACCCGGAAGCCATCTCATTCTCTGGCTTCTGGAACTTTCGTTTTCTAAGTGTCGGTTTAGCTTCTTCCCATAATTTTGGTTTTGTAATTTGTAAGTGTTATGACTTCTTGTTTGACTCACCAATGGGATTTTTGAGGAACGTATTAATTTCTAAACATATTAGTATTTCCTAATTATTTCTTTATTTATTTTAGCTCTGAAGGGAGAATATCCTCTGATTTCAGCCCTCATAATTTGGTTTGAATTACATTGTAGCCTAGCATGCCATCAGTTTTATAAATGTGTATGTGCTGGAGAATTAGAAAAAAAGTATTGTGTAGTTAAATTTGGTGTTTTTAGAAACCATTCACGATCTTCTGAATGCTGACACTTTGCTTTTTTATTGAGTTCTTTTTGGGTTATTCTGGTTTAATATTCTAATTTGTTGTTCCAGTTTTGTCTCTCACCCTTTGGACCATCTAGTTCTCAAAATGCAAACTGCTTGCCCTTTTTATCTTTTGTTTTTCTACTTTAATCCTGCAGTTATTTCATGGCTATTCTTGATCATTTGAACATGAATAATCCAGATCCTTGTGAGTCACTTTCTGTTTTAGTTGGTTTTTGTGGGCTTTGTAGCATGAATCTTAACTGGTCTTATCAATAAAATCAAACCTGGAGCAGGTATTGGGGTGAATGCTGGAAGATCAGAGAAGCAGAACAAGCCACAGCTACCTCACCTTGCCAGTTCCTCAGCTGAGCCTGTTTCCTCAGACTGGAAGTCTCTGTGTCCTCATCCGAATGGGTCTCATCTGAACTGCTGCTCAAAAGCCTGAATGCTTAACCAGCCAAAAGCTTCTAGTTCCTGTTCTTCACACCTTATATACCTTTCTGCTTTCTGCCATCACTCCCTGGGATTAAAGGCTCACTTTCTGGGATTAAAGGCGTGAGTCACCGTGCCTGGCTATTTCCAGTGTGGCCTTGAATTCACAGAGATCCATGCCTCCAGAAGGCTAGGATTAAAGGTGTGAGTGCCACCATTTTCTAGCCTCTGTATCTACTGGCTGTTCCATTCTCTGACCTCAGATAAGTTTATTAGGGTGCACAATATTTTGGGGAACACAATACCACCACAGGGCTTCACCTTGGATTTCTGGCCATCTTTGTTTCTATTCTGTACACTGTAAATGAGAAGTGATGTGTGACACTATTATGAGGTCTACATTGGTACTGTCTTCCCCCAGAAAAAAAAATCCCCCCTTTTACTTTACCTAAGACAAGTAGTGACACCATCAATCTGAATGTAGAACCATCTTAGTCCAGGGTATATTTAGAGGCTTTATATAGATCACTGGGATGGTATAAGGCCACAGTTCTGGTCTGTCCAAGGGCTGACGTATTGCTGGTTTCCTTTGTCCTGAGACTGTAGCTAGCTCTTTTGGGCTTCAGTTTCAAATGAATGGTGATGTGCCAAGCTTTGTCCTTTTGAAACACCCTTGTCTTTGATTTTCATGCCCCTCTATCTGTAAGGATTTCATAAGCAGCCTGTTTTTCTTTCATTTTTTTTCTGTATCTTCAAATTCCAAAAGGGATCAAAACAGTTGAGTGGTTTGGGCTACCTCTCCAGGTTCTATTCTTTTGCCTTGAGTCGAGCCAGATACTTCTTTATAATCTTGTTACCTATTAGAGCTTTCAAGTTCTTTTTTTTAAAAAGTATTTTCCCCAGCATTTGTATTTGTCCTCAAAGACACATTTCATCCAAGTTATATAATTTGCTGTTAACAGAAGATAAAGTGTCTTCATTTTCATACCATTTTTTCTCTTTCAAGATTAATCAGTGTTACTCAGTTAAATTTGGCACTTTTTTTTTTTGTCTCTATGAGTACTGGTAGTTAAAACACAGATTTTTTTTTTTTTTTTGGTTTTTCGAGACCGGGTTTCTGTGTAGCTTTGGAACCTTTCTTGGAACTCGCTTTGGAGACCAGGCTGGCCTCGAACTCACAGAGATCTGCCTGCCTCTGCCTCCCCGATTGCTGGGATCAAAGGTGTGTGCCACCACCGCCCAGCTTAAATCACAGTTTTTGACACCTATGTTATGTATTCATTGACATATTTAAATTGGGATTGTCAGTTTCCTTCCTTTGGATTGCCACAGGGACTAGGCACTAACAAACCTTTCCTGTGTTTACTGCTACCGTCCTACCTGCTTTGGGTGTTGGGTCTTCCTAGTGGAGATCATTTCATTTTACCTCAGTGCCTTTGAAATGAACTATACCATAATTGTCCAAAAGATGTTTAGATGTTTCCTGGTTCCTTCAAACCAGCCTTGGAAAGTGAAGACTAACTCTCAGAAACACCCTGAGCATCTTTTATCTGGGCATGATTGTTGTGCATTTCCATGTGGCTGGTTTCTTATCATTGTTTGGTGTGAGAAGTAACATGATCTGACTTAACTGTAAAAAGTTACCAAGTCCTATCAGGATTGGAAGAAGTTGCAGAGATATTGTATTATTTATTGATAGTACTTATTCTTTGTGTTCACATCTGTTCCACTGTCTTAATTGGCCAAGCTGGTTCCAAGAGCACCTTCTTAATTCCTATAGCTCTGTTAGAACTCTCAGTATATTCTGCAGGCTATTCGGTCAGATCCTCCTGCCTAGGCCTGACTTCCATTCTTTTATTCTTTTCTCCTTATGAAAAGAAAGTATCGCTTCTACTTGTCACTCTGCTCTTGTATGTAGACTTTGAAATCAGCTTGCTTGACTTGATGAATTAACATGAAATGAATTGGCATTTTTGTAGCATTGAACCATGTGAGCCTTAAAATTTGAATAATTTTTATTTATTTAGGTTTTCTTTAATGCCTTTGAGTAAAGTTTTATACCTTTGCATTAGAGATCTTAAATATCTTTTGTCATGTAAACTCCTAAATTTTTCTTTTTGTTCTTGTAAATGTGGTCTACTATAGAACAGGCTTTTTTTTTTTTTTTTTTTTTTTTGGTTTTTCGAGACAGGGTTTCTCTGTGCAGCTTTGCGCCTTTCCTGGAACTCACTAGGTAGCCCAGGCTGGCCTCGAACTCACAAAGATCCGCCTGCCTCTGCCTCCCGAGTGCTGGGATTAAAGGCGTGCGCCACCACCGCCCGGCAGAACAGGCTTTTTTTAAATGGATGTTTACAACTATATTTGGTATTTATATGTGAAGCCTATGTTTAGTTCAGCTACCTTGTTAAACACTTACACTTCTAACAGTTTGCCAGTTATTATCATATCCATTTTCTTTCCCTTCCTTCCCTCCCCCTCCCATTCCTTCCTATCCTACTACAAACAATAACTCTTAAAAGGAAGAAATAAGTATCAACAAAGAAATTGCCTTTGATGCCTAGGAATCTGTAGACTTTTGAAAAATACGTGTCCCATGTAGGGTAGATAAGTAGACAGGACTCACTCTTTTAGACATGATGGTGAGAATGTAAACTGGGGCAATGTAAACTAACTCCCCTCTTCTCCCTTCTGTTCCCTCCCCTCTCCCCCCCTCCCTCCCTTCTGTTCCCTCCTCTCCCCTCCCCTTCCCTTCCCTCCCCATTTCCTCTCTCTCTTCCTCTCCCTTTCCCTTTCCCCCATCTCTCTTTTTTCACTTTTTATTTATTATTTCTGTGTGTGCATACATGTGTGGTCAGAGGACATTCCTTCTGTTCCCTCCTCTCCCCTCCCCTTCCCTTCCCTCCCCATTTCCTCTCTCTCTTCCTCTCCCTTTCCCTTTCCCCCATTTCTCTTTTTCCACTTTTATTTAGTATCTCTGTGTGTGCATACATGTGTGGTCAGAGGACATCCCTTGGTAGCTGATTCTTTCTTTTCATCATGTCATTTGAGGGCTTGACCTCAAGTTGCAAAGTTAAAAGTCCTTTTTCTTATGTGAGCCATCCTCAGCCCCTCTTGTTTGTTGTCCAGGCTGGCCTTCTGCTACTACCTTCTTTCTGAATGCTGGGATCATAGGTGTGCATCGCCATTTCTGACTTCCTTTCAATTGATAGATAATATCTGTACTTCTCTCTTTTGAATCCTCTACAGTTACCAATTTATGTGTGTGCATGTACCCTCTACTTTGCTGGGAGGCCTAGACCTAACAAGATGTTTTAATAATGTTTAAAGAATAAGTATGAAAAGGTAGAGTTCATTGTTATATTTTTCATATTTATTTTTAAAGATTTTATTTTTAAATGTTTTCATTGTGCATGTGAGTGCAGTACCCCAGAAGGCCAGAAGAGGGTGGTGGATCCCTTGCAGCTGGAGTTGGAAGCACTTGTGGGCAGCCTATGTAGGTGCTGGGAACCAAACTGGGATCCTTTGCAAGAACAAAGTTCTCTGAACCACTGAGCCATCTCTCCAGCCCCAGTGTATTTAATTAACACAAAACGAAAACTCTGCCTGATAACTCACATTTAAGACCATTGGTTACAGGGTTGTTTGTTTGTTTGTGTTTGTTTCTCTCTCTCTCTCTTTTTTTGAGACAGCATTTCACTGTGTAGACCTGACTGGCCTTGAACACACAGAGATCCTCCTGCCTTTGCCTTTGCCTCTCGAGTGTTGGGATTAAAGGAGTATTTCACTATGCCTGGCTGTTGCAGGTTCTGTATGGTCACATATCTCTATCAGGATAAGAACATTTAAAAATCATTTAATTATGGATATTCTAATTCTTTGGAAGTCCTTTATATTTTTATAAATATAATTCATAAATATAGTTTATTTTTTCACCATCATGTTTGAGAGAATACTTCCAGTCTACATAATTATATGGGGTACTCTTATTTTTTTAAAGTTTGACATTCTACAGGAAACAAAAATTTTTTTAGTTTAGATTTCTTTCTTTTATAGCATTTTTTTAAAACTCGGTTTGTAGCAGGGCAAGTTATTTTTTTTTTAAATAAAAGAACTAGAAAAAACAAAGAAAAAGGCTCGAGCATTGTTTTGTATAACCTCAGTATTGTCAAACTCAGTACTGTCTAATCTGTAAGCATTTCAATTTTGTCTGTTTTGTTTTGATCTTGAACTCACAATTTGACCGAGGTTAGGTATGAACTCCCAGTCCTCCTGCTTCGGCATCCTAAGTGCCAAAATGACAGTCATATACAGGCTTTACATTTCTGGTAGAATTGCCACAGAAGTTGTGATGTGATGTGTTCTATTGGGAGACATATGATGTTGGTTTCTTCCATTACTTACCATACTGGCTTTGAGTACTTATTATGGTTGTACCTGGCAGGATTCTTCACTATTTTAATATTACACTTTGTCTTTTTGTAAGTAATAGGTTCCTTGTGGGTAGATAGTTTGAGACAAGATATATTGCTTTGCTTGTAACTTTCAACTATAAGTTTTAGCACATATTGATGACACTTGCTTAAAGTAATTATTACCAAAGTGATTGCCAAATGGAGATTTTGTAATTCCATTACTACCTTTATAATTTGTTATAAAATTTTATAAAAAGCTTTGCCTGCATTTATTTATAGACAAATATTTTTATTTTAGTCTATAGATTATCATTTATGAATGTCTTCATTATTTTTTTTAACTGTTGAGATATTACCCTATGGCCAGTATGAGTCAGTTTAGCTTGGCTCCTAGTCCATTTGCTATGCCCCCATTGTCCTTTGAGCATTTCCTTAATTTCTGGCTCTGTACTTCTTCAGCACTAGTCTTAAATTAGTCACTGCTCCAAGAACCAGAAGTCCTTTCAGTAGAGCATGCACTGTGCTCAGAGCTGTTGGTGTGCCATGATTTGTAGGCTCCCTCAGGGCACAGAGCTAGGGAACATGTGTATGTGAGGACATAAACATTTACATCAGTGTTTTTACCCTTTCACAATTGCATTTCTCTTTTGTGAAAGTAGAAATGAAAGTCTCAGTCCAGCATGGGGAAGGTAGGACTCATAAGCCTCCCCTCCACCCTTAGCAGAGGAGCTATTGGCAGTTGATAGACACTGTTGGTTTTCTTCAGGGATGTGGCCCCGGGTAAGGTGTCTGTGTTCCAGTGGATGGCGCCCTACACCCATGCACGTACTGGCTGCACTAACTGGACTCTGCATGTTAGAAAAAAAAAAAAAAAGACATGAGCTTGGGAAGTGGTGGTGGGTGTCCAGAAGGAGTTCAAGGTTCAGGTCTAGGGAAGCAAGGTTTTGTGTGTGTGTGTGTGTGTGTGTGTGTGTGTGTGTGTGTGATGTATTAATGTATGAAATTACCAAAGAATAAAAATAATTAAAAACAGAAACAGAGGTAGCATTAGTCTTTATATACTTACCTGTTCAGTTCTAGAATATAGATAGAGAAGTTTCTTGTCAGCTAGGTGTGATGGCACACACCTTTAGTCTGAGCATTCCAGCAAACAGGTGTCAGAGGCGCCTAGATCTCTGAGTTCCAGCCAGGGCTACCTAGTGAGACACTGTTTTTTAAAAAAAATGTTCTATCACTGTTAAAGAAAACATCTAAGATATAAGTGGTTGAGTACAATGTTTTCATTTTTAGGTTGAGGATTTTAGGTAAAGTACCATTTTCAAAAGTTAAGTGGTCCCCCCTTAATTGTGGTCATGGTATTAATTTTAAATTATAAGAGGTTATTTCATTTGAGATTCGTTCTCCCTACTTTTTTTTTTCAGCATATGGAACATTAACATGGATTTAAAAATATTTTAAAAAGGATATAATAGGTTGAGTATTGTAACATAATACTAACAGTGTTTCATTGTGTTTGTTCTTTCAGGAACTCACCATTGAACAAATGTATGAAAGTTCCTTGCCAAGCATTCTTCATTGGGACATTTTTTTTCCTGCTTACTGAATAACTTTTTCAAAAGTTCCTTTTTTGGTGCCATGTTCTGTGGCTTACATCAAAAGAGGAGTTTGTCTTCATGAAGATTCCTAACATTGGTAATGTGATGAATAAATTTGAGATCCTTGGGGTTGTAGGTGAAGGTAAGTTAGAATTCCACCTTTGAACTTTGGAGCATTATGTCATTTTATCCATCACCAAAAACTTTATTCGGATCCTCTTAATTTAGCATATCAATTCAGATGTTTACCTAAGGGTACAGTAGTAAAAATAGAACTGCTCTTCCACTATCTGGTTCTTAGTCTCCAAGTAAAAGCCAATAACACTTAAAAACCCATTAAAGTTTAATAGATTTTTTTTGAGACCATGTCTCTCTGCAGCTCTGGTGTCCTGAAGTCCAGGCTGGCCTCGAACCCACAGAGATCCGCCTGGCTCTGCCTCCCGAGCGCTGGGATTAAAGGCGTGCGCCACCACCGCCGGGCAATCAGGGATATTTTAAATTGTCCTGATTTCATTCTTCTCACTAGCATAGAGTCCTTAGTCTATGTATTTTTGTTATATTTACATTTTAGATCATTTAAACTTATTTTAAGTAACTTACATTTTATTTGTATATGCTAACTTTGATTCACTATATGGTAAACAAACAGATAAATACCTTCTATTTCTTTGAGAATGACAGGCCATAGTTTACAAGCTTTCAGGTATACAGTTTGGTTATATTTTTTAACATCAAGTACGCATGTTATAGTTTTAATGCTATTAATTTTTCTTCCTTGTAGTGCAGAACATGATGCTTTTATGACCAGAGATACTATTGATTTGATAAAGTATAATTCATTTTTCAAAAATAGAATCCTAGGAAAAGATAATTACCCTGATTTTCTTGCTTCGTCATTTTGACTCTTAGAGATAACTTTACAGAAATTTATAAAAATTATTTTAATAGAATATCAGTGAAAATGTGGCTTCTTAACATTTTATAAAAAGCAAATATTAAAAAATTTTGTATTTTACATTTTTAAAATAAAATGTGAATTTCAAAAATTTTAAAAATTTACAGAGCTCTTCAAGATTTTAATATTAGGTTGCCAAATCCCTCTCCAATAATAGAAACAATGAGAGTCTGATTATTAATAAGGTGCTTGTTTCAAGGTCTAAAGTTCAAACCACACCAAAAAAAAGGTCCTTCTTCCTTCACTAGTCACCTCCTTTTCTTCTCTTCATTGATATTATGTAATGAAAATTCTTTCTTAATTGCTTACCTGTTTTATAAAATTTACCAGCAAGATGGCTCAGCCAATAAAGGTGCTTGCTGCCAACCCTGAGAACTCACGTTCTGTCCCAGGACCCACGGTGAAAGGAGAAAACCGACTCCACGGAGTTGTGCTCTCAGCTCTACATGCACTGTGGCATTCGTGCGCTCCCTAGATGTGAACAGATGCTTTTCCAGTTTTAGTTTTCAAAGCTATTGCAGTTACAGACTAATACAGTAAAGGGAGAAGGGCATGGAAAGTGTAACAAGGTTGGAATGTTCCAAAGTTTGGGTCTGACTGTCTAGATTATAACCTTCTTTTCCTAAGTGTCTATTAATGATAGTCTTCTTAGGTATTGGTTCAGATTAGCCAAAATTGCAAGGCTATTTGTTTAAGTTATAGTCAAACATTGTTGTTTTCTTTGTAAACCGACTCAGTTGATTTTGTGGTAGGAAGTGCTTCTGTCAGGCATACATTCCTATAGCCTAGATGATGCATTTTCACCTCATAGAAAAGTTTCTGTGGATTGGCTGTTTCTTGGTGATTATGGAGCTAGTTTGGATGGTTCTAATTGCTGTTTTCATCTTAACTATGATTCTAAGATTCATGCCTCTCCACCAAAGTGAAGGAGCCACTTGAAGGTATCCTAGACTCTTAGAGACATATTTCCCAGTTTCGTCTCACTCCAGTCCACCCCCTTCTAATAGTTGCATCCCAGAATTACCTGTTTGGTAACAAAAATGTTTGTGATGTTTCTTCAGAGCTCCATCATCATGTATGTTATGTCTTGATTCTTTTTGTTTGTTTTGTTTTTTGAGACAGGGTTTCTCTGTCTGTAGTAGCCCTGGCTGTCCTGGAACTCACTCTGTAGATCAGGCTAACCCTGAATTCACAGAGATTCACCTGCCTCTGCCTCCCCAGTGCTGGGATTAGAGGCGGGGGCCACCAACACCTAGCTGTCTTGATTCTTTTAATTAGATTTTTTACATTGTAATTTTAACCTCAGTTTTCTAGGTACTTTCCTGCCAAGGTACTGTTTCTTTGTTCTGCTTCTAGCCAAGTGAGTTTACTACCTACATAATAGGATGGCTAATTCAAGAGATAGGAAGAGATCATATCAGAATAAACCAAAAAAAGTGGGAGTTCTCGGGGCCTCTGTCCATAAACTGAGCTTTTATGGTTAGAAGGGTAGAAACTTTTACTATTTAGTGGGATGACTGAGGCTGGTAGTTTTGGGGTGTATGTGTGTATGTGTGGTACTGGACATAGGACCCAGGACCTCATGCATGGAAGGCAAGCACTCTACCACTGAACTTCACCCCTAGCTCCAGCCTATAATATTCTGCCTCTTAGGAAATTTATTACAGTATTCTAAGCATTACATGACTCCTAGGATAGATCTTATTTGGGTAGGCTCTGCGTTTGACCTTACTCTTGGTAAATTATTAGCTTTTAAGTTTTAAGTTCCCTAGAACTTATTGAGTTGATTTTTATTTGCTTAAAAAGTCCTTTTATCAGGTACCAAGCCATGTGGCTAAACACAGATAAGAATTATGGGTTAAGTGTAAGAGTTAGTTAGTAATAAGCCTGAGCTACTGCCCGAGCATTTATAATTAAAAAAAAAGCCTTTTTTTGATATGTTATCTTGTTGTGTACCCCTGGTTGACTTGGTACTCACTGTGTAGTCCAGGTTGGCCTCACACTGATGACAGCCATCTTGCTTCAACCTCCCAGGTGCAGTGACTGCAATGTCCACCACTATGCCCAGTTCACACAGCCTCATAGCCCTATAATCTATTTATTTATTTATTTATTTTACCCCTTTTTACCTAAAATAACAAATGTGTGTAGTGAAGATTTCTTTTTAAAAAGAAACATTTCAAAATACTTATTGGAAGCAATGACTTGTCTATATTCTTGGTGTATAAAAAAAATACTAACAGATCCATGCTCTATTTGTATGTATCTCATGATTTTATCATTCTAGAATATTGTCATAGGTGTTGTTATTCTAACATATGCTCATAAGCAATATAAATATAGAACTATACTTTGTATGCATGTCTCTGATTGCTTACTTCTTTTTAATTATAGGAGCCTATGGAGTTGTACTTAAATGCAGACACAAGGCAAGTACATGATTTTTACAAGGAAAAATATGTATATGTATTATTTCAGCTGTTTTGAAACTAACACAATGTTCTTTATATGTGAGCATGTCATTAAAATTGTCTGGTTCAGTGGTGACTCTTAATGAAATAGAATTGATATGTGAACCCAGAGAAAAGGCAACTTTTGGGATAAACATGGTCATGGTTAATGATCATTAGCTTTTTTCAGCTACATGGTATTTTTCTAAGCCAATCTATGTGTGAAAGTTATATAATGGGAAGACAGAGGTTTGATGGAAAGAAGGAAGCAAGATAGTGCTATATTAAATTTATATTCAGTTACTCAGGAGCGAGGAGGAGGAGTCTTGTTGACTCCTTGATGGATTCCCATCTGGGATTTGAAAGGTAGTGAGTGGGTAGATGTTTGGCCATGTACTGGGATTTGGGATAATAGTATATGGTTGTGAGTACTGGCTATAGTTGATCACTCTCAAAATCAATCTTATTATAGGTTTTTGACTGCAGCAACCATAAATTATTCATAAAGTCACTTGAAGTTTCATAGCTGTTGCTTAGTGAATGCATCTCACTCAGAGACTAAATTTAAGATGGCAAGTGTTGAAATTGCAACAATTTTAAAGACGTAGTTAAATATTTTTCCATTTGAATGTATCTACTTAAAGTATTGGTATTTGGCCTCATGTTTTAATTTTAAGATCAAGGCTTTAATATTTTGTGATTTATTTTTTTTAGTGATACAGTTTGGGTCTGAAATGAGTTCAACTATTGGACTCAAACATTTAATCATTTGAATCTATCATCCATAAATAATAATATATATTTGCAAATAATGAAAGCTTTTATGTTGGCTTTTTCTTATAAATATTTGCAACCTTTTGATTTTAGAATCCATGACAGTATGGTTTTGTGGTTTGCATCACGAATCTATTTTGATACAATGACTTCTCAATTCTTGAATTTGGTTGTTTGTATTACTTTTATGTTGAACAGTTATCCGTAGCTCTTTGTCAGTAGCTAATCCTCAAAAGTGGAATGCTACTGGCTCTTGATTAAGGATGATTAAGAATTGAAAATAAATGCAATCAAAATAAATTTAGTACCTTGAATGCCTCGTTAAGAAGTATTACTGTAGTTTGAAATTAAATAAATGGAAAGTTCTCTAATGAAATGCTCTTCTTTTAATGAGTATCCTTGAGTTATAATACATTTCTAAAGCTTAAAAAAACAGAATTCCTGGGGGGGTGTTATTACTTGTGAGAAACAGGGTGTTAGATTCCAAGTTAAATTTGACTCTTGTGAACGTAATACTTTTCTGTTATGGCTCTATTTTGTGCAGTATTGTAAATGAAGTTTCAGTTCTTATTTGTGGGTTTTACTTTTTTATTAATTGTTTTTTGAGACATGGTCTCCAAAACCCCAGGCTGTCCTCAGACTCACTGTGTAGGCTGGAATGGATGACATTGAACTTCTAATCTCTTGCCTCTACCACTAGAGTTCTAGGATTAACAGTTGTGTGCCACCACAGCCAGGTTATGCAGTGTTGGGGATTTGAACCCGGGGCTCCTGTGAATATGAGACAAGTACTCTATGAAGTGAGCTACATCTGTACTCAGTCCTAGTGATGGGTTTTGAACCATAAGGAACTAGGAGATAAGGACATGTCTAGAATGCATATACATACATATGTATTATTTACTTTTCTAATATGTTAAATATATATTTAAGTACTATAAATATTTTCTGCTAGTCTTTTTTATTTATTGACCTTTAGCCTTTTCTTTGTCTTTTGATTTTTTTTCTGGGGGTGGGGAGTGGTTTGAGAGAAGGTCTCATGTAGTCCAAACTGTCATCAAACTTCCTATGTAGTTTGGAACTCCTTATCTTCCTTCACTGAGGTTAGAAAGTATGCACCATCACACCCAGCAGGATGCAGTTTCATTTGCAGAAGACTAAAAATAGTTTTTGAAGTAACTATTTTCATATAGACTGTAAGGGCAAGAAAACTATGGTATATTCATCCTTGTAATTCAAAATGCTGTACATATAGTTACTAGGAATGAGAGTTCACATTCAAATCAGGTTTCCCAAGAGCAGAGGATGCCCTCTCCCATCCACTTTCCTTCAGGCCCATCTTGCTGGTACTATGTATTATCAAAACCAAGTATATGAGCTGTATGGCGTTGGTGGCACACGCCTTTAATTCCAGTACTCGGGAGGCAGAGGCAGGCAGATCTCTGTGAGTTCGAGGCCAGCCTAGTCTACAGAGTGAGTTCCAGGACAGGCTCTAAAGCTACACAGAGAAACCCTGTCTCAAAAAACAAAAAATCAAAACAAAACAAACAAAAAAACTCAAAAAACAAGTATATGTAAAGACAATATTCTAACAAACAAGTAAATGGAAAGCTGAAGACAAAATACTGCAGCTGGAGGTGTAGCTCATTTGATAGATTACCTGGCTTACAGGAAAACCTAGGTTCAATCCACAGTATAACATAAAACAGGCATGGTGGCACACACCTGTAGTCCTGGCACTTGGGAGATGGAGGTAGGAAGATAAGGGATTCCAAGTTCAAACCAGACAGCCTGGACTTGCATCTGAAATTTATCTTTTCCTGCTTTTCACTAAATGAGAGACTCAGATCAGCATTCAAAGTATTGTTGCTTTTCCCTTTCATGCATCTAAAAAGATTATCACAGGATGGAAAATGTAAAGCATAAATTAGTGCCTAACTCAGAATAATCTGAAACTCTTTTTAGCCTCGGCAGCTGTTTAGTCGCTTGACTTGTTAGAGTATATCCTTTTCCCAGCTAAAATCAGACCTTCAAATCTATGCTCCATTATATCAAAATAGAGAATCTGATGCACCTCATAGAATTTATGCTTTAGAATCAAATGAACAGATTACTATGGAGTTCATGTTATAGTTAAATTATATGTGATCCTCCTTATTGTGTTCATTATATGAAAAATAATTGCATTAATTGCATTAATATATTTGCATATCTAACATTTTGGTGAGATGCTTAAAAATTTATGCATTACATCTATATGATTTTTTTATACAGTAGGCCTGTTTCTTAACCATAGATCAGCTATTGTTAGGTATGTATATATATATATTACAACAACCATCATAATTTATATATAATTAAATAATTCATAATGCATTGTACATCTAAGCAAGTATGAAAATCATTTTAGATCTGTATACTGATAAGAGGTTTAGAGGTCAAATATTGCTTGTCTTTCTGAACATAATATGATAGGCTATTCTAGCCCAAAGGCTATACTTGTTTTTTTTTCCTTCAACTATTTCTTTTTGAGATTATAATTACATCATTTCTCACCTTCTCTTTCCTCCCTTCAAGCCCTCCCATATACCCTTCCTCGTTCTCTTTCAAATTTATGGTCTCATTTTTCCTTAATTGTTTTTACATACATGTGTGTGCATGCATATATATGCATATATAAATATACATATAAGTGCATCCTCCTTAGTCTGTATAATATTTATTGTATGTATGTTTTCAGGGCTAACCATTTAATACCGAATAACCAGTTGGTGTGCTCTTCTCTAGACTCCAGCACCTAAGGCTCTTATAGGTGACTTATAGGAGACTATACTTTCTTGCTTGCTTGATTGATTGCTTGCTTGATTGATTGTGGTGTGGTACAACAGGATATACATGTGGAAGTCAAAGGACAATTTTCAGGAGTGGGTTTTCTCTTTCCACCACATGGGTTCTGGGGATGGCAAGCACTTTTACATACTGTGATATCTCACACTCTGAAGATTCTGCTCAATTAAAAATATATAGCTTGTGCTTTTTTGAAAGCTTCTGTTTATTGTTATGTATACACATTGGCATATATCCGAAAAGGTCTTAGCAATGACTAAGCTTCTGTTTATAATGCCTTATGACTACTCATATTCGTAAGATACACTGTTTTTAACCTTTACCCTACACAGATACCTTGGTGATTTTCTTTTATTCATATGTGTGTGATCCCTCCCACGCTTCTTCTCTTCCTGAGGACCTGAGTTTGGTTCCCAGCAACCACATCAGATGGCTTATAAACCTGTAATTCCAGCTCCAAGGGCATCAGACCCTTCTAGACTCTGTGAGCACCTGCATTCATGTACACACACACACACACACACACACACACACACACACACAATTTAAAAGAAATGGAAAGGTGTTAAAAATAAACCCAGTAATAGATAGCACATATTAAGCACTGTCTGTCATATGTTAGACACTCTGTAGATGTTTCAATCTCCACAACAGTTCTGTTCTTATCCCCATTTTACAGGTTAGGAACCAGTACTAAGTGGACCATAGGAAGGCCATGATCACTGATCTTGGAAGTGGTGAACCAAGGCTTTGTCCTGCCTCTGGAAGTAGCTAACTTGAGAGGGAAATGGAGGTTTGAAATGATAGGATGCTCACGTGAGGGAGTGCTGAGCTGAATGAATGGGCTATTGAAATTGGCAACTAGGAAGGAAGGAAGGGCTTGAAAGACAGTATTCATCAGTAGTCTAAAAGTTATAGGAGGACCTATGATGAGGAGGATTGAGAGGTAACCAAATCCATGTATTGCAATGAGCCATTTATTACATAATCTCTAAGTGAAATGGTCACAAGATTTTTTTTCTGTTTTTCTTTTCTTTCTTTCTTTCTTTCTTTCTTTCTTTCTTTCTTTCTTTTTTTCTTTCTTTCTTTTTTAGTAGATAGACGATCTAGAATGTGCCATTTTTCTCCTTTGAGTATTGAAAAATTAAAGTTGTGGTAGGCAGTATAGAATTGATTAAATATTCACTCGTTGTGCTGGCTAGTGTCAACTTGACACAAGCTGGAATCATCTGAGAGGAGTGAGCCTCAATTAAAATTTCACCATAACATCGGGCTGAAGACAAGTTTGTAAGGCATTTTCTTGATTGATGATTAATGTGTGAGGTCCCAGCTCACTGTGTGTGGTGCCATCCCTGGGCTGGTGGTCCTGAGTTCTACAAGAAAGAAGGCTGGGCAAGCCATGGGGAGCAAGTCAGTAAGCAGCTCCCCTCCACAGCTTCTGCATCAGCTCCTGCCTCTAAGTTTCCACCCTCACTGCTTTTGATGATGAACTGTTACATGGAACTGTGAGTGAAATAAACTCTTTCCTTCCTTAAGTTGTTTTTGGCCATGAAAGCCATAGTAACCTCACTAAGTCACTGGTAACAAATCCCTTTATTTCTCTGTACTGGGGAGACATTCTTGGTTGTTTATTACTCAGTTGTTAGTTTATCTTTTGTTATAAGGCTTCATTGTTAGTTTTTTAAATTTGCTTTTTTGGGAGAGGAGGTGTCCTCATAATGTAATCCAGGCTTTCCTGAAACTCACTATGAACCTTAGGCTAGCCTTGGTTCTCTTGCCTTAGCTACCTGAGTGCTAGGGATATAGGCTTGAGCCATCTTGCCTGACCAGACTTCATTGTTAACAGCATACTGTTTCTTTTTCTTTTTCTTTTGAGATAGTGTCTCCCACTGTAGCCTAGGATGCCCTGGAATTCATTGTGTAGCTTAAGTAGGCCTCAAAGATATAGTAATCCTTCTGCTTTATCCAAGAGCTAGGATTCAGGGATGAGCTATCACACCTTACAGGAGCATATATAGTGATTCCTTTTGCTTTTCTCTGAAACAAAACAAGAATTTCTGGCCTTTTTAAACATCAAATTGTATTAAGGCAATATTGAGGAAAAGCCAATGACCAATCTCCAATTTAACAGTTTCTTTATAGTTTGGGGGGATATATTTACTTTAGGCAAATGGCTGCCACCTGAAACCATTCAGTATTTTCTACTAAAACAAAACTAAACTTGCTTTTTAGAACCACGTTAAAAAAGCAAATCTTTCTCATTACTATTTAGTTTTAGGCTTCATATGTGAATTACAATTTTAAAACAAAGATCAAAGAGATAAGTCAGGTAGAATAGAAATTTGTTATGTTATTTTCTCCATCATTGCTTTCCTCTTTATTTAAATAATATCAAAGTTCCTACTTCTTGTGTGTAAAATTTTTATTAATTAAAATCACAAAGAAACTTAGGGTTGTAATAAAGATTGTGAAAAGCTGGAAATAACTTTGTATTTTTCATCATAATTAATTTTAAAGGATTCATTCTCTTAAATGACATTAATTTACTGCGAGTTATGGAGATTAATGGAACATCACTGAACTTCAGGTTCAAGGCAAAGATAATAGGAATCATTAATAAAGAAAAAATATCATTTGTCTTCTTTTACAGAGGCTCTCATATGGAACCATTAGTTCATTTGGTTTCTGCTCTTGACCTATTTTTCTTTGTTTTTGATCTAATTAATTTTCTGAAATACTGTAAGACTTTCATTAAACTCTTCTTTGTAGTTATGTTTTATATTTCAGAATCTGCTAGTCTTTATTATTTATTTACTTATTTCTTTTTGAGACAATGTATTGTACTGGAACTCATGATGTAGCACAGGATGACTTTGAACTTGTGACATTCTTTCTGCTCCAGTTGCTGATGTATGGGAATAACAGACTTGAGCCACTGTCTTAGTTAGGGTTTCTATTGCTGTGAAGAGACACCATGACCAAGACAACACTTATAAGGAAAACATTTAATTGGGATGACTAGCTTACGGTTTCAGTGGTTTAGTCCATTATTATCATGGCGGGGAGCATGGCGTGCAGGCAGATGTGGTGCTGGAGCTGAGAGTGCCACATCTTGCAGGCAACAGGAAGTCGACTGACTGTCACACTGAGTGAAGCTTGAGAAAAGCTCAAAGCCCACCCCCACAGTGACACACTTCCTCTGACAAGGCCATACCTCCTAATAGTGCCACTCCCTTTGGGAGCCATCATCTTTCAAACCACCACAGCCACCAATTCCTTCCATTAATCTATTGATAGGAAAAACTACTCATTTATCAACAAAAGGAATAATCACTTGTACATTATTTTCCAGGCAGTTCTGACTTCTTTAGGGAACAAGAAGAATTTGGACCTTTTCTTGCTTCCTGGTTGCTTTAATCTTCATCAGCCTCATCTGGATTTGATTTTATGATTATTCCTTAGTTAACAGAGTAAAGAAATACTCATATCAGAATTATCCAGTACTAGTTCTGTCTATGCTGAAGATTTTGCCTCATTCTTTCTCAGGTTTTTTTGTTTGCTTACTTGCTTATCTTTTCTTTTCTCTCTTTCTTTCTTTTCTATCTGTCTGTCTATCAGATAGGTACTTGATATTTAATCCTGACTGGGCTGGAACTTGAAATGTAGATCAGGCTTGCCTCTGCCTATTCCTACCTCCCATGTGCTGGTAATAAGGGCTGCACCAACATGCCTGGCCCTGACTCAGTTTCTAAAGCATCATTTCTACCCTCCATAGATGATTTTTTCCCCCAGGCTGCTATTCCAGTTAATCAAATTCAAATGATCAGGATCATGTTGGATCCCTCGTTAGGGACCAAGTCCAGCTTTTTTGTACCCCTCTCCTTTATGTGCTTCATTTCCGTTTTCTCATTTCAATCAGGGTTATTCTTCATTGAGCATTTATAGGTGGAGTTTTAAATCCCCTTTTATGCAAATCATAACATAATTAATTCAAAGACAAGAACATTCTATATCTCTTTAAGATGAGTGATTTCAAGCTGAGTGGTCATAGGGCACGCCTTTAATTCCAGTACTTTGGAAGCAGAGACAAGCAAAGGTCCAACCTGGTCTACAGAGTGAGTTCCAGGATAGCCAGTACTGTTACACAGAGAAACCCTGTCTTGAGAGAAAGAAAGAAAGAGACTGGGGGTGGGGGGAAGAAAGGAAAGAAAGGAGGGGAAAAAGGAAAGGAAAAAGAAGAAAGGAAAGGAAGGAGGGAAGGAAAAGAACAGAACAAATACCTATCGTTTTAGTGAAAAGTGATTTCTTATCTCTAACAAAGGTCTGTGGTTAAGTAATTTATACCATATCCTTAATGCTGCTTTTCTTCAAAACTTCATAGTCAAAATCAGTATGGATTATTTTTCTGCACAGGCTTGAAATATGCATTCACTGATAATGTAAGAAAAAGTTAATTAACAAATGCCCATTTAGTGGATATTATTAAGTAATAAGTATAGTCCAGTTGAAACCAATGACTGGAAAGTAGTGCAGTGTGGATCTATTCCTACTAGCTAAAAAAAATCTAGCTCCAAAATACTTATAATTAGTAGCTATCATTCATATTCTGTGATACTTTTGAACTTTAATATTTCTTAATTTAAAGCTTTATTTCATATGTTAAAGTATTTTCATTTAGAAAAAATCAAGAACTTAAAAACATCCTCTTCACACATGCACACATGGACACACATGTTGGGGGGTGTCATGTGTTACAGAATGTGTGAGGGTCAGAGGGCAACTGTGGAGTCCGTTCTCTCCTTCCACCTTCGTGTAGGTTCTAAGAATTGAACTCGAGGTGATAGGCTTGGTCAGTAAGTACCTTCATCTGCTGAGCTGTCTCACTGACCCAACTTTTTTTTTTTTCAAATCTACCTGTGTACTTAAATCAGTGTGTTCTAGGCCTGACATTATAAAGCAAAATTGAACAAATAGCTGCTTAAGAAAAAAAAAACTATTGAGTGCTGACAAAATATCAGCTACTTAGCTAGAAAGATGCTCTTCTAAATTCAGTAAGAATTAGCTCTTTTGAGCACGTTAGTGCAGCCTAGCCAAACTAACCCATGTAAGGTTACATTTTGCGTTGCCAGGAAGCTTAAAACATAGTTTAGGGAGGCTAGTCTTAAAGGATCTAATAGAAGCTGGGCGGTGGTGGCAGGCGGATCTCTGTGAGTTCGAGGCCAGCCTGGTCTACAGAGTGAGTTCCAGGACAGGCACCAAAGCTACACAGAGAAATCCTGTCTCAAAAAACCAAAAAAAAAAAAAATCTAATAGAAGATGACAATTGAAAGGATAGTGTGAAACCTCCTTTTTCCAGCAAAGTTCTTTATTTAAGCCTGCTTATGAAAAACTCTTGTCAGTAATAAAACCATAGGATAGTACAATATTTCCCAGTGCCCCTTAAGACAACTGCCACTCAGTTGAGAATAGAATTAGGAAGCAGCACCATTAGCTGATGACAGTCGGAGTGAGAATAGTATAGTGAGACCCTCCATATAGGAATGATGGCTATAGAACTCGGATGACACACTGGAAGCTTGAGCCATAGGCCCTGGTCATTTCCTTTAAGTTTAAGGCCACCATCTTAGGATGGATAAGAGAATTTGCCCTGAGAGTGTAGATCTCGGTGGTCGCCGTATCATTAAAAAAGCCAAATTAGGCCTATAATCGATTTCATAAACAAATAAGGTTTTGTTGGAACACAGCCCTATTCATTTGTGCTATTTCTGTGGATGCTTTCGTGATATAGCTAAAGAGCCGAGTAGTTGTATTCTGTGACCCATGAAGCAACAAACTACTTCTCATCTGTCTTTTACAGAGGAATGTGCTTATTTCTATTGCTAAGCAAACCTTAAGTAGGAGAATATAGCAGGAATAACATAGTGTCTCAGTTTCTGGTTCTTGGAGCCTAAGGAATTAACGTTAATAAAGTAGGGGATTTCCACTGAACATTACTTTTTCTTTCATTTGGATTTGGGTAAATTCTTTAAGTGATTACATGGAAAGTTTTGTGTAGTTACCTCTTTCATATATTAACTGTCAAACAGAGAAGTAGAATGTTCTAGGAATCAGGCATACAGAAACATATACAAACTACTCATGCTTATCCAGTAAGTGACTT
Organism: Peromyscus nudipes; assembly: GCA_902168325.1. Lineage (NCBI taxonomy): Eukaryota > Metazoa > Chordata > Mammalia > Rodentia > Cricetidae > Peromyscus > Peromyscus nudipes. Next base: position 28,051 of record CABHPH010162846.1, on the reverse strand, counting down.
GGAATAGCTGTTATTCCACCCAAAGATGAACAAAGCACAATACACTCTTCTTGAGAATAATGAGCAGAGTCTTTGGGTTTTTCACATTTATTTATTTATTTGTTTGTTTGTTTGTTTGTTTATTTATTTTGGTGTTTCGAGATAGGGTTTCTTCATGGTAGCTTTGGAGTCTGTCCTAGAACTTGCTTTGTACACCAGGCCGGCCTCAAACTCACAGAGTTCCGCCTGCCTTTGCCTCCTGAGTGCTGAGATTATAGGTGTGTGCCACCACTGCCTGGCAAGTCTTTGGTTTTTTAAAAAAAAGACAATCTCACAATATGAAGAATAAAATTCTTTCAAAAAAAACAATTGAATGTCTTTCTTATATAAATCAAGTAGAAATAAATACTTTAATAAGACAACAATAACACTTGTTGAAAGTTTCCCATCTATGTAGTGTGTTAGCTACCTTACCTCCTAACTAATTTAGAAAAAAAGAATTATCTTTTATATAGGGGAAACTTATTCTTATGTAGTTTAATTTCCTAAGACCCATACAAATTGATTCTTAGTAGAACTGGTAGTTAAAACACAGTTTTAACCCCCTCAATTAATTTACAATTAACATTACATAAATTAGCCATTTTCAAATGCACATTTCCATGACATTTAGTACATTCACAGTCATTCAAGTTTCAAAGTATTTTTGTATCCCTAAAGAAATCTCCGTATTTATTAAGTGCAAACTCCCCATTTCAACTCTCCTCTTGGTAGTTGTATTTGCTTTTTGTGTTTATGGATTTAGATATTCTGAATATTTAATATATGTGAAATTGTATGACATGTGACTTTTGAATTTGGTTTTCTTTGCTTAACAAAGTTTTTTTGAGGTTTGTCCACATTGTACCATGTATCAGTGATCCATTTTTTATCATGCCTGAATGACATTTTACTATATTGTTTGCATCTACCATATTTTGTTTGTGTATTTTTGGTGGATGGATGTTTGATCATTCTTCCTGTTGGTGTTGTGAATAGTGCTGTTATGAACAGTCACGTGCCAATATTAGAGATCCTGTTTTCAGTTCTGTAGGGTGTATACCTAGGAGTGGAAAGACTATCATATGGAAATTCTATGTTTAACTTTTCTGAGGAACTGCCTAACTGGTTTCCATAGCAGCAGCAGCACCACTCTATATTCCCACCAGCAATGTAGGCAGGCTCCAATTTTTCCACATCTTCACTTTATTTCCCTTTTTAAACATTGTAGCCTTCCAAGTGGATGTAAAGTAGTACTTCATTGTTGTTTTGATTTACACTTCTCTGTGATTGGTTATGTTGAACAACTTTTCATGAACTTACTGGCCATTTGCATACTGTCTTCTTTTAAAGAAAGATTTATGTTGATTTATTTGTGTTTGTGAATGTATGCATATAAATGTGTGCATGTGCACATGTTCCTGCCTATAGACACATGCCTGGAGAAGGTATTAGGCATCCTCCTTCATCATTCTCTACCGGTTTCTTTAAGGCAGGATCCCTTCCTGAGCTTGGGACTTCTGTCTTAGCTAGGCTAGAAACCAGAAAGCCCCAGTGATCCTCATGTTTCTGTCTCCCTAGACCTGGAGTGTTACCAACTTTCTCAAGGATGCCTGTTTTACATGGTTGTAGGAATCTGAACTCTGGTCCCTATGATTGCTCAGCAATCTTAAGCACTGAGACATCTTTCCAACCATTTGTATATTTTATTTAGGGAATTGTCTATTCAACTCTTTTAAAGACAAGATCACTACGTAGCCCAGGCTGCCCTAGAACTTACAGAGATCTGCCTGTAAAAGCCCATTTTTAAATTGATTTGTCTTTTTTGTTGTTTAAATTTCTCATCAGGCATGTGGTTTGCAAGTATTTTCTCTCATTCTGTAGGTGGCCTTTTCATATTCTTGTTAATGTCTTTGATGCATAAAAGCTTTTAATTTTGATGATATACTATTTACTTTCCCTTTATTGGTTGCATCCTGAAAATCTAAGGATGTGAAAGTTTAGAATACTAGTATAATTTAGCTTTTATATTTACTGGGTCCTTGTTCTGTTTTGAGTTAATATTTGTATGATTTTCCTATAATGTGATATAGAGGTCCAACCTTATTTTTATTTTAAATTAACTAGTTAATTAATTTAATGTGCATGTGTCTATGCACCACATGTATGCAGTCCAAACGGAGGCCAAAAGGGGGCGGTAGATCCTCTGGAATGAGAGCTATAGATGGTTGTGAGTCGTCCTGTGGGTGTTGGGAATCTAACTCTGAACTTCTGGAAAAGCTGGTAGTGCTCTTAACTATTGAGCCATCCCTCTAGCCCCTGGTTTTGTTTTTTTTGTTTTGTTTTGTTTTGGTTTTTGGGGGTGTGTGTGTGCGCGTTTGTGTGTAATGTATGTGTTTTGTGTGTGTGTACATGCCAGGTATCTTCCTTTATCAATATCTACCCTTTTTTTGAGACAGAGTCTCACTATGCATCCCCGTCTGTCCTAGAACTCACTATGTAAACCAGGCTATCCTTACAGAGATCTGCTGCTGCTGCCTCCCTAGTGCTGAGATTAAAGGTGTGCACCACCATGCCCTGCTCCACCTTACTTCTTGAGACATTGTCTCTTACTGGACTTGGCCAGCCAGCAAGCTTCAGGGACAACCCTATCCCCCATGGACACATTTGCACTACTAGTGTTATACATCTGTGCAGCTGTGCTTGGCTTTTTATGTGGGTGTTGAAGATCTGAACTGGGACTGTCCTTACGCTTCCATGGCAGACACTTTACTCACAGTGCAAGGTCCCCAGCCCCTGCTTTTGTTTTCTTTTAGACTGGGTCTCAAATAGTCCAGGCTGCCTTCCAAGTCAACTTTGACTAAGGATGACCTTGAACATCTACTCTCCCTGCTTCCACATACTAAGTGCTGGGATTGCAGTCATGAGCCACCACATCTGGCTCTTATTTTCATTCTTTTACATACAAATATCCAGTTGTACTAGCACCGTTTGGTAAACAGTCCTTTCTTCCATTTACCTGTATTGAGACCTCTGTTGAAAATCATTTGGCCATAGATGTGTGTGTGTGTCTGGGGAGGGGGTACATTTCATTAATTTTTGTCCATTGGGCTTTGTGCCTGTCTTCATGCCAATACTGAATTGTCTTGAGAATTACAACGGTGTAATAAAGTTTGAAATCAGAAAGTCTGAGTCTTCCAGCTCTTTTCATTTCAATGCTCTTTTGTATATTGAGGAACCTTGTGCTGCTGTATTGATTGTATGATTAGATTTTTCATTCCTTAGGTGGGGAAGCCACTGGAATTTTACTAGGGGTGACAAAGAATCTGAAATTTATCCCCAAGTATTTTATTTATTCATTTATTTGTTTTCATGCTTTTGTAACTGAAATTGATCTGTTAATTTCTGTTTAAGATTGTTTGTTGGTTGTATAGAGCAGTACTCCTGTTTATTTTTAACTGTGATGAAAGTTGTATAACAAAATTTACCGTTTTAAGTTGAGTATACGGTTGAGTGATATTAATTGTATTCTCAGTGATGTGAAAACAGCACCATTGTCTGTTTTCAATCTTTTTTTATTAGCCTAAATAGATACTTGGAGCTAGTTAAACACTATATTTTCCCTGCTCCACCCCAGCACTTAGTAACTTCAAGCTTCTTTTCCTTTTCTGTGACTTTTGCCTATTGTAGATGTTTTGTGTTGCTGGAATAGTACAATATTTGTCCTTTTTATTTGGCTTCTTCCATTAAATCATATTGTGGGGGTTCATCCATGTTGTACATATGAGAACTTCATTCTTGTAGTGTTCCATTGTATTGTCGTGTATGTGTACATATTGTGTATGTATCTTATATATGATCATATATATCAAATCATATGATCATATGCATAATATATGATACATACACAATATGTATTATTGTATTGTGTTGTATATATGATACATTGTGTATATATCATATGTGCCTCTCATTTTCCAATCCATTCATTTGCTGATGGACACTTAAGTTGTTTCCATCTTTGGCTATTATGAACACTGTTTTACATACAAGGATCTGAGTACTTGTTCTCAGTACTTTGGGATGTATACCTAGTAGCAGAATTCCTAGGTCATATGGTAGCTACACATTTAACACGTTGAGGCTTGCTCGTTTTTTGTCTTTTGATCTTATTTGATCTACTTTGCTAACCTTATTAGCTCTAATAGATTTTTCGTTTTGTTTTATACATTCTTTAGGATTTTCATCTGTGAAAAGTGATAGTTTTCCTTATTCATTTCCAAGTTGGATGTCTTTCTTTGTCTAGCCTAATTGATCTAGCTAGTACAAAGTTGTGAAAATGACCAAAACAGGTGGTCTTGTCTTGTTCCCGATGTTTAGAGAAAGGCTTTCAGTTACCATTACCTTTCCAGTGCATGATGTTAGCCACAATGTTCAAAAATAACCTCAGCAGGCATGGTGGTGAATGCTGAGGAAGTTGTGTTCTAGTTCTCTTTGTGAGCTTAGTGGGAGGTGGGGGAGATGGAAGGGAAGAACAGTGCTTTCTTATCACAACCAGCTCTTTCAGCAAGCTTTTCCTATTGCTGTAAGCATTTGAGTAGTTGTAGAGGGTTTGGAAAGTTGATTTCTCCCCCTTCCTTTCTTTACATTCTGATTTCTTTTTGAGGTATAAGGTCTTACTGTATATCCCCAGATGGCCTCAAACTCAGAGATCCATCTGCCTACCTTTCCCTCTCAAGTGCTGGGATTAAAGGCCTACTTTTGAGTTCTTAATACATTAATCATAGTTTTGTTTTTGTTCGACATAGTGTCTCACTATGTAGCTTTAGTTGGCCTTAAACTAGTGGTCCTTCTGAGTGCCAGGATTATAAGCATATATCATAATGCCTTGTTTATTCATAGTTATTTTAAATTCCTTATGTGATAATTCTCAAGGCTGTGCCTTATCTTCATCTGGTTCTGATACTTCTTTGTCTATTAAGATAGTTTTTCTTACTCTTTTGCATGCCTTGTATTGTATATGTGCGCACTGGATATGGTATATTGGGTGATACAAACTGAAATAAATAGGCCTTTAGTAAATGGTTTATGTTTCTCAGCCAGGAACTGAGCCATTAAAATTTTTTCATTCATTCATTCATTCATTCATTCATTCGGTTTGTATGTGTGCATGCATGCAAGTGTGTGGCTGCACATGTGGAGGTCATAGGACAATTCACAGGGATTGGAGTTTCCTTCAAACGTGAGTTCTGAGAATGTAACTCAGGTTCTCAGGGTTGGCAACAACCACCCTTACCTGCTGAGCTATGTTACTTCACCGGCCCATTTCTAATGGTAGAAGTTTAGTTGCTACTGCCTTCAGTTTTCTCTAGAGCAGTGCCTCTCAACCTTCCTAGCTGGGATCCTTTAATACCCTCATGTTGTGCTGATCCCCAACCATAAAATGATTTTCATTGCTACTTCATAACTGTAATTTGTTACTGTTATGAATCGTAATATAAATATGTGACATGCAGGATATCTGATATGTGACATCCAAAGGGGTTGTGACCCACAGGTTGAGAACCACTGCTCTAGTGCCTTTTGTTTGTTTTTCTACCCTTCAGCCCTTTCCGTTCCCTAAGACCTTTCAATAGGGACTGTCATTTGCACCACATTTGGTGATGATCCATTGTTGTGTACTGGATCCTTCTTGAAATGGTGGCAAAGAATAAGATGGCGAGAGTGCTTTGTAATCTAGGGCTTCAGTCGGGCACAAGTCCTTGGCTGTATTCTTTACAAATATTGTAGGGCTACTGCTTCTTTCTTCCCTTGGTTAGGTGAAACAGAAGGAACACTCGGACTAGAGCTAATTAATTCCCCTTCTTCCAGGACATATAAGCTTCTGATATATTTTGTTGGGAGTGTTGTTAGCCTTTGTTATTGAAGAACATTCTGAATTTATTTGAACTGGGTCAGATGGTACAGACTTATAATCCTAGCTGTTGGAGAGGCTGAGGCAAGAGATTCCAAGTACAGGGTGGGCCTGGGCGATAAGAGTGAATTGACTTGAAAACTGGTGCCTTTCTCCAGTGTTTATTTCAAAAATGCTTACATTCTCCTTCCCCAAAGAAGAAGAGGTTTTTGTTTGTTTGTTTGTTTGTTTGTTTGTTTGTTTGTTGTTGTTGTTATTTTATTTTTGTTTTTTGAGACAGGGTCTCTGTGTGACTCTGGCTGTCCTGGAACTCCCAAGCTGGCCTCAAACTGCCTGTCTCTCAAGTGCTGACATTAAAGGCAGGCGCCACCATGCGGAGCAAGGAAAAGATTCTTATTGGCTCGCTCTTCTGGGGATATTTCAGAATGGTTACTTTTCCTCCCCTTCAAAGGGGAGGAGATTTCAGAGCCAGAACCTGGTGAGATTCCTGGAGGCAAAGCCGTGGAACAGGAGGGTCTCTTCCCCTTGGAACTCTCACTCCATAAGCTTGTCTCACTCAGCGTTTGTCAGATTGCTTTTCTTTACTAATATTTTACCCTAGTGCCTTCTGCCTCAGGTAAGAGTCTTGGGTGTGATTGCATGTATTTTCCTATCTAGAGATAGGGGGCTATTATGTTCTCTGGTGGGCTGGAGCAGACTTGCCAATGTTCAGTTTGTTAGGGTTTTTCTTGCTGTAATGACAAGAATGATGAGATCTCTGAGCACTGCATGTGTTGGAGTCGAAACTGGAGGTCCTACGTTTATATTTTAAAATTAGAAAGATCTTGTCCAGTTTAAAAATAATGCTCTACAAGAGGGTTTTAAACTTTCCTGTGAACCATTTGCTTAGCTAAGATGACTCATTCTCAGTTATTTTCATCCTTTTGAATCTTAGATCTCCATTTTCATATGTTTAGTAAGAACTTTTTCAGACCAAAATATTTGAAAAGCTTAAGAACTTGATACAGTTCTTGAAAATTGCCAAGAACTGTGCCCTGAATTCATAAAAAAAATATGACTCTTGATTCCCCCAGCATTGTTTTTTGATTTACCTTTTAGAGAATGTGCTAAGGTAGTTCTAGGGGATTTTCTTTACTATTTTACCCTATTTGTTTTTGCAAAAGTGACTCAATTTTTAAGGCACTTTCCAATCTCTGGAGACTCAGCCCTGTTTAAATTTGACAAATGAATGAGAGTGGAAGAGTGGACTGCCAGGGCCTTGCTTTCAATTAGCCTGGAGGAATGAACTAATTATAAACTCCAGATCTTGGTGACTTTAGCTTAATAGGACTACTTTTATAATCTGTGCGACAGAGGACAGTTCATCTAAAATGTGTTATTTATCCAGCTGAGAAAGTACTTTGTGTACTTTGAAGCCTTATAATTTGATAACTTGCTAACAATTTTAATTTGGGGAAGCTCCAGTTCTTATTCGTGGATAACAGTTGCAATCAGTCTCAGGTGATTGACACGCTGTGAATTTCGTTAACCTTGCACTTTTTTTTTGCTAGGATTCATTTTAAATTTTGTTTTTCCTCACAGAAAGTACTGTGAGGAATGGCCATTAAACCAAAAGCAAATTAGTTGTATGGTGTCTAAAATTGGTTATTAATCGGCACAGTCTTACTGTGTTTGTGTTAAGAAATTTTTTTCCTGCTTTATTATACCCAATTGTTTACAATGACTATCTGTGTTTGGGAAAATGTTTTTTGAAGGAGGGGAATTAAAATGTTAAGTATGATGAATGTAATTTTAACTCAGCAGATGAAAATTACTTTATAAATGATTGGCTGCATTGAAAGTATTTAATTAAAAATATTAGTTGTTTGTTATGTAAAAATTATCTGTGGCCCATTCCTGGTGAAACTCATTTTTTATTCTCTGAATTGGAGATAGAAAGCCCTTTACTTGCAAAGAACTAGGGGCTCTAGGGAGGAAATGGATGAAGACTAGCAAGTCTTCAGAACTGCTCAGCTCATAGTTTGCATCATACCAGCTTCCACCCACACTCAGTAGGCTAGGGGATGGTATCAATGCTCCTTCTGAAAATGTTTTCATCTTAAGATCTTCATATATCATAATTATATCCCCCTAACTCCAGATCCCCAATGTTCTTGATATCCTCGTCACATTTTGTGTCCACCAAAACTCACTTGCTATCTCTTAGCACAGAGCTCCCATCCTTTTCCGATCTCCATGTCCCTTGCTCTAATCCTGTCCTGCCTGTCTTGCTAGCCCTCCCACTCACCCTGCAAGCCTCAACCAACCTTTTGTAACTTCTTCCATGGCCTTGGTCTTGTCCTAGTTTCACAGTGTTATCTTTGTTTCAGCATCCGGGCTTTCTGCTGCTAAGTGGTACCTGACACAGCTCTTCCGGGACCCTCATCCCTTACACTGCCCACTTCCTCAACAGCTGCCTCAACCTCCTGCCTTTTAATTCTTTGAATATAGCAAGTTCTTCACCTTTCTAATCTCTGCTGTTTCTTTCACATCCAGCAATCATTTTCTTACTTTTCGTCTGACTATCTCTAATCAATCTGGCTGGAGCTTTCTTACCTTATTCTTTGTCAGTGCCTCCTGGTTGTTATCTTCTCAGCATCTATTTAAATTTGCAGCTATTGTATATTCACTTGCTCACTGAGACTTGCCTTGATTATAAGATCTCTCTCTCTCTCTCTCTCTCTCTCTCTCTCTCACACACACACACACACACACACACACACACACCCCTATTTCTGAAATTAAGGTGTAAGATACATCTTACACATATAAGATATAATTTATTATAAGATAAGTCATTTCATAATTCCAAAATGAAATGACTTATAATAAATTATATTATGTATCTATAAATTATACCATGTATTTAATAAAATGTTATGCTTTTTGAGACAAGCTCTCTGTAGCTCAGGATAACTCAATAGGTATCCCAGGCTGGTCTGGAATTCACTAGGTAGCAGAGGTCGGCCTAGAACTCTGCGTGATCCTTCAGCTTCAGTTTTCTGAGACTGGCATGCACCAGCAAAACACCATATTTGAAATGATATATTTTCCCCAGTTGATTGTACGTTCCACAAGTATATTCTCTTTTACTCACCAGCAAGAGCTCATGCCTATTATAGTACATTTCACCTTGTAGACACTGAATAAATAATGGATGAATGAATATCATTGTCTCTCTTTGGGAAATGTTGGCCCAACTTCTGAAGCTGCATCAATCAGTGTATGAGTATGAATTGTTAATATGCCAAAGAGTTGACTCATTATTTTTGGAGATTGTCTTCTACTTAAATGAAGAAGACCTTTAAATTTATCTGTTTTCCCATTTATGTAACTTGTTCCATTCTAGATACACATATGTTCTGGTGTAGGAACACTTACCATTTATAAAAAATGAACTCACATAAGCTAGCTTTTACCTGGTGTCAGCAATAGTCTTTTATTAGGAGAAGGCACGAGGAAGGTACCAAACAGCAGCAGCAGGCTTTTAACCTTCGGGCAGGTGTGACTCTTGAACTTACTTTTTCATTTACTTCATCCTCCAAGGCGTGCATTCACTTGGTGTGCCCACTTCCCTTTAAAGTGCAAGAACAGCAAAAGGGCAGCATGAGTAAGTGGAGTGCCTTAGACCAGCTCCTGGAAAAGTCTCAACCCTACTCCAGAGCTGGAGGAAAGATATGGCTGCAGATCCTTTTCATTTTCCGGATTCTGCTCCTGGAGACTGCCATCGAGTCCGCCTGGAGTGACGACCAGCTCAATTTCCATTGCAACACTCAGCAGCCTGGTTGTGAAAATGTCTGCTATGACCAAGCTTTCCCGATCTCTCACGTGCGCCTCTGGGTCCTACAGATCATATTCGTGTCTGTGCCTACTCTCTTATACCTGGCACATGTGTTCTATGCCATTCGGCAGAAAAAGAAGTCGAAGAAGCAAGAGAAGGAACTTGGAGTTGTTCACTTTGATGGTGCCAATGTGGAAATGCACTGGCAGAAAATTGAAGTAAAGAAGTCCAAGTGTGGCAGTGAAGCCCGTAGTAAGGTGAAAATTAGAGGCAGGTTGCTGCTGACCTACATACTCAGTATCTTCTTCAAGTCTGTCTTTGAGGTGGCCTTTGTACTGATCCAGTGGTACATTTATGGATTTACCCTGAAGGCAGTTTACATTTGCGAACACTTTCCTTGCCTGCATCAGGTGGACTGCTTCCCCTCTCGCCCCACAGAAAAAAGCATCTTCATCCTCTTCATGCTGGTGGTGTCCCTGGTATCTTTAGTCTTGAATATAATTGAGCTGGTCCAAGTCTTATTTAACACCATTAAGAACTGTGTGAGAGATGAGGATGAGTTTTACTATGGTACAGCTGATCTCCAGAGCCTTTCCCAGGAGTCCTCACCAAGTGTTCTCACTACCATGGTTCCTAAGGATCAGGCGGTTCCTGTGAAACATTCTTCAGTCTATGTTTAAAGTGAGCAAAACTATATCAGTTACAGTGCATAACAGAGTCAAAGCGGAGAAGGGCAGGCAGGAAGTATCCTTTCTGCCCTGCACTCAGTCTTGTCTTCACTCTGATGATAAGCAGAATTTTCAGAGGGCCTGGGTGGAGAGAAAAGCAAAACAAAGATACTGAACACTAATGTTGTAGAGTAGCAGATATCCAGCAGTAGTAGTGGTCATGACAATAGCAGCCTGATATCCTAGATATTGCAATTTGGGCTTGAAAACATTCTGATTTTGCTTGGTTGCTAAAGAGAATCAAAGTGTAGTAGAAAGTGTACCCATGCTTCAGTACAGATGGTGTTCAATGGCCTCAATTGTAAAAACTAGCAAATACAAAGACATTAGACCACAGGGTCTGGGATAGGAAGTGGAAGAGACGTGTAACCAAGGCATGTGTTACTATTTAAAGTGCTTGATTCTGGAGGCTTAGGCATCTAGCTCACTGGTAGATGATTTGTCTAGCATGTGTAAGACCTCAAGTAGCACAAGAATAAAAAGATAGTAACTTAAACAAATGAACTAAATAAATAAAATGATTGACTCAAAGAACTTCTAGTCCAAATATAATCTGTATTAGGCAATGCATAAGGGCCATTCCTCTCCCATATTACCTTAGAATGGTTCTGTGTATGGGGAAGAGTGATTTATTATTTATCCATAGAAGCAGATACGGTGTAAATTCACAAACCTACATTTTAAAATAATACAAACATATCATTGAAAGTTGAGCCTTTCTCTTGGATTTTAGTGTTTGAGTCCATACTGTGTTTATATTGTTTAATTCCTGATGTAAAAGTAAATTATCTTTTCCCTTAAAATGCATCCCCCAATTCATTGAATGATGTGTAATAGTTCTGTTAATTGTGATGAGTTGTCTTTTTCTCTTGTATATTATAGCAACAATCCTATTGCTGACAGAAACAATTTATTTTTCTTTTCCAAGATAGAGTCAGAGCCCCGAATGAAACAATTGTACTGAAAACAGCACTTGTGAACACTACAAACTTAAAGAAATGCTTAGAGGTGAACTATGAAATGTGCCTACATGAATTTGGCAATAGTGGACATTCTTGACGTTCTTCTACATAATGCATATTAATTCAGATGTTACCTTCTGCTGTGAGTTTGGCAGTCTCTTGGGATGACTGGCATTTTTCATGTTCATATTAAGATTTTATTTGGAAAGTAGGAGAGGGTGAGGAAGGTTTGTGAAATACCTGTGTAACTGATTTGAAACAAATAAAAGAAATAATACTCATTTCTTCTTAATGCCTTTTGAAACATTCCACAGATGATTGAAAAATGTTGAGCTGCAGACTTTTGTTCTTGCATGCCAGCTCCACACACAATTTTATTCAAGAAATAATAATTTGGTTACCATTTGATGTTAATCTACTATCATGTTCGTCTTTGTTTCATGCAGTGCAGGCCTATCACATCTTATTCTAGAGAATTCTTTATTCAATAAAGTTGTGAGAGAGTGGTCCATGTGTATTCCTCCTCTGATAGCTTTTTACTGGTCTTTTGAACTCTTCATTGGTGCATCTTAATTTAAGCAACTAAGCTGGGTGTGGTGGCTCATGGAGGCCACACAATTGCAGAGTGTTCTAGGCTAACTTGGGCTACAGCGTGAGACACTCCCCTACCTCCTGCCCATGAAGCAAAATACACTGTATTCACAGTTTTTAAAATTCAGGTGGAGTGACTCTGTGACATGACTCTAGGATCAGCCTCCTTCATTTCATGTAATAGAATCATGGCTATCCCATGACTTCCAGATATGCAAAAAGAATGTAGTTGGGTTTTTTCCCTTCCCTTTTAAGGGATGTACTCTCATCATTAAGCATCTTCCCATCCCAGGGAACTGGGGGAAATGGAGAACACAGGACTAGATCATCAAACCTGTAGCTTATAACGTCTGGTTCTGACAGTTGACACAGTCTTATTTGGAAAACTTAGTCTCTTAGTTAAATGATGAGTTTTAGTTCTTCGTTTTAGAAGTGGTTTGTGAAGATTAAGCAGTTATTTAGGAATGGGGTGCTTGTGCCTTTTGGACACTGCAAAGGTTCTGAAACGGTGGAATCAGATTGGGCACTGCTGCTGTCACTCCTGTTCCTGTTTCATTTTCACATGTAGCTTGCTTGTTTTCTTTACACTTTTTACCATGAGGTAATTGCAGATTCAAACGTAATTGTAAGAAATAATAGACTCAGTTTATCATTATATTCAATAGTAACTTTTTGTGAGTCAGGCTCTTTCTATGTAGCCTTGTTTGGTTCAGAATTTGCCTTTAAGGAACTCCCTATGTAGATAAAGACTGGCCTTGAATTTACATAGCTCCATCTGACTTTGCCTCCATAGTGTTGGGATTAAAAGTGTGTACCTCCACATCTGGCCAAATAAGTTTTTTTTTTTTTTTTTTAAGAAAGTCATAGAACCAGGTATCATGTATCCCAGTCTGGTCTTGAAGCTGTGGTGCTTTACTATGAAGCTGAAAATGACCTTGAACTTCTTCTGATCCTCTTGCCTTCACCTTAGTGCTGGGATTATAAGTGTGTGTCACTATGCCTGGTTTATACAGTGCTGCAGATTGGGAATATGGTGATATTTTATCTGTACTGAAATGTGATTTTATTTATATGTTAATAAATAAAGTTGCCTGGGGGTCAGAGCTAATAGCAAGCCATAGCAGAAGCTGGGCGGTGGTGGTGCATGCCTTTAATCCCAGCTCTTGGAAGGCAGAGCTAGGTGGATCTCTGTGTGTTCAAGAATACAGACAGCATGGAGACACACGCCTTTAATCTCAATACCAACCATAGAAGACCTGGAGGTCTGTACAGACAGGCAGTGACGAGGAGGTCATGTGGTTGGGTTTACAACCAATGAGAAGGCAGAACAGAAAGTCAATAAAAAAGGACAAACACACAGGAAGTAGGTCTCTTGCGGAGAGGTAGGACAGCAGCGGCAGTGAAGGGTAAGGTTTTTAGCTCTTATCTATTGCTCTGACCTCTTGGACTATTAACTCTGCATTTGGCTCTGTGTTTCTTATTTAATAAGACCGTTCATCTACATTGGCCCATGACTTTGTGCATGCCAAGCAAGCACTCTGCCACTGAGCTACATCCCCAACTTTTACTATATTTTTTTGTTTGTTTGTGTTTTTAAAACAGTATCTCTTGTAACTCATGCTGTTCTTGAACTGAATATGTAGCCAAGAGTGACTTTGAATGTCTGACTTTTTTTCTGCTTCTACCTGCCATTTACTAGAAATAGAAGTGTGCACCATTATACCTGTTAACTTTTAGCATAATATCATAGGTAGACAATTGACAATAACATAATCCATTAACCTTCAGATTTCACCAATTTTATGTACACTCATTGTGTTTAGTTATATATAACTTGTGTAGAGTTGTTTATAATTTGTGTAGAGTTGTGTGCCCACTATAGTCAAAATACACTGTAGTTTTAGCAATAGTACCTTTTTATAGTCATAGCCACATCTTTTCCTTATCCCTGGCCCTTGGTAACTCCTAATCTTTACTTAACCTATATAGTTTTGTCATTTCAAGGATGCTATTTAAACATTATATAGGCCATAACACTTTTTAAGTTGATTCTTTTGGCATTTGTTATTGTTTGTGTATACTGTCGTGGTATGTGTATATATATATGTGTGTGTGTGTGTGTGTGTGTGTGTGTGTGTGTGTGTCTGTGTGTTATAATAAAGATCCCCAAATAAAGTTATAAGCAACACTTTAAAAATTATTTTTGCAATGGGGTCTTGCTATATATCTGTGTGGCTCAAGGTTGCCTTGAATGCACTGTGTAGCACAGAGTGGCTTTAAATTTTAATCCTTTTGCCCCAGCACCCCAAGTGCTGGAATTGCAGGTATACACTAGCATATCTGGCTATAAGCAATATTTTATATGATAATATTAGTTCATTCTTCAGACTTTTATCAGGCAGCTGCAGTGGACCCTTGATGATCAATAGTCCTTGCTTTGAAATGACTCGTAGTGCTTGATAGAAAATTTAACATGTGGTTTCTGATATGTATATTTATTCTATATCATATTTCTTTATGTCTTCTGATCAATTCTCCTTTAGCTTCATTTTTGTCCAAATACAGAATAACTAGAAGGACATAATTCAAAGCCAGTATGCCAATGTTGTCCATGATTAATTTAGACTGTGAACCCAAGGATTTCAGTGAAGCAGTTATAAGTCAGACATGTTCCTCTACTAGAAAAGATCCCTGCTTCTCTTTACCTTTTCAGCAAAAATATTTCATTTCCCCATTTGCATACATACTCCATGCACTTGGTACTGTGTCTTAACAGTTCGTTCTGTTCCACGTAAATACAGAGTACTGAATATAAAATTTCTGCTGTTTGTTAAGAAATAATATATATTTTGCTTTTTCCCAAAATTTCTCATTTTTTCTCTTAAATATCATGAAGCACTTAGCCCATTGTGATATCTGAAGCAGACATTTTTCAAATTCAGTCAGCTTCATTGACCATGCAGTTTGAATATAATTTATTGATGTAAGGATAGTCTTTGTCCTAGTTAAAGACAAACCGCACGGATGAACTTTAAAACTTGAAATTAATTCATTAAGCAGACAGTTTGCTGTGGATTTAGGACAAAGGACATGAAGGGCATGATCAGCATCTATAGAAAGCTTACTATATGGAAGGAAAAGGCTAGCAACAATACAGTAATGGGTTGTGCTCTGTGTCCTTGAGGAATGCAGTTTGTCAGAGAATGAACAATGTACAAAAAGAAAATGGTTTTAAGCTTAGATTTAGTTCATCCTTTTAACAAAGTGATATTCCAGTCTTTACTTTTTCAGTGTTTTTAGTTAAAATTTCTTGTCTCATTTCCTTGTCCAGGATGTCCTTTGTCTCATTTCTTTATGATTACTGAAAATTTCATCAGAGGTACTTAAAAGTTGTGTACTAGCCAATCACAGTGGCTCACATCTGCAAGCCCAACATGTGGGAGGCTGAGGCAAGATGATTGCAACTAAGTGGGGAGCAGCCTGGACTACAAAGTAGGCTTCTGTCTCAAAAAAAAAAAAAAAAAAAAGAAAAACAAGATAACAACAAAACTGGCATGTCCAGCTGGTCCATCTCATCCTTTTGGAGGTCCTTTCTGCTACGCATTGTGGTACAGAATTAAAATAAGGCCCCTGTTCTCACAAATGTTAACTGTTGCCTACCTTGGGAAGTAAGGCCATGTGGTCAGTCATAGGGAAGTTCTTTGATGGAGGTGTAGATAGAATGCTAGAGATCATGAAAAGAGAAGTGACAGAACAAGACAGAAGGCCCTGCAAATGCTTCCCAGAGAAATGATTTGAAGGTGAAAGAGGAATGAACTAGCAGTGTAGCTGCCTTACTATCCTGTAAGGCAAGCTAAAATGTGTTACTTCCTTGCAATGCCCTGCCTGCACAGACACTGTGGAGTTGTCCCATCTCTGTTTTCTCTAATAAGCTGTTACTGTCATCTACTTTTTTGTGGTATTAGGGTCAAATCATGCATTCTAGATAAGCATTCTACTATTGAGCCACATCCCCGGCCCCGGTCTTCTTCTTTTGTCTTTAGCTTTTCCTTCCAGAATGTAACCTCCATGAAAAAAGAGCCCCCTTGCACTGTTAACATAGTGCCTATCACACAGTAGAAACTTGAAAAAACGTTTGTCAATGAAATGAATGAATGAAGAATGAATGACTACTTGAACAGATGGAAACAAGTATATATAAAGACTCAGTTGAGAAACTGCAAGTAATTAGATGTGGCAGAAGAAACACGTTAAAAGAGAAAAACTTGTGATCTCATTGAGGTCTTTGATAATGATATTTGAAGAAATTTTTAATATTTTACTCATTGATATTATTTTTTCCTATAAGGTCCACAGTTTTATATCCAAATGTGAATGCGATTATATGGTACTTTCTATGACTCTCTTATTTCACTTAGCACAATGACTTTTAATTCCTTATATGTTGTCTCAAATGGTAAGATTTTCTCTTTATGGCTACATAGTATCTTATGATGTATATGTACATTTTTACTTTCTTCTTCACTATTGTGAATTGTATTGCACTAAATGCGAGAGTGCAGATGTCTATATTTCATTTCTTTTATACATGTAGCCAGTAGTAGGGCTGCTAGACCATGTGGAAGATCTGTTTTTCATTTTTTTGAGAAATCTTCATTCTGTTCTCTATGATGCCCCTATGCTAATTTACATTTCTACCAACATTGTGTATATTTTCTTTTTTCTCCGTGTCGCCCCTAGTACTTCATGTCTTTTGTCTTTTTGATGATAACCATTCTTACTTGAGTAAGGAGATAATTTTGTTGTAGTTTTTGAATTTTATAAAATTATTTTATGTGTATTAGTGACTGTGTGTGTATGTATATCTATGTACCATGTGCATTCCTGGTGCCTTTAGAGGCCAGAAGAGGGCAGTGGATTCCACTGGGACTGGAGTTTTGGACAGTTATGAACCACCATGTGGGGCCTGGGAATCAAACCTGGGTTGTCTAGAAAAGTGGCCACAGCATTCTTAACCACTGAGCCATCTCTCCAGCTCCTTCAGTGTAATTTTGATTGGCATTTCCCTGGGGGAGTGGTGCTGTTGAGCATTTTTTCATATTCCATTTTGCCATTTATTTGTCTTCTTTGGAGAAATGCCTGTCAAAGTCTATTGCCATGTTTAAAAATTCAATTATTTGTTTGGGTGTGTTGTTATTGTTTGTTTTGCTGTTGGGTTGAGTTCTTTATATTCAGTGATATTCTTGACATTAGATAACCAGACACAAAACTTTGATTGAAATTTATAGTGTTATTTGGCTATTTCTCTAACATCATTGAACTACTAAAGAGTTACAGATGACTGTTGTTCCATTAGTATTGCCACATTGGGGAATTTGTCTTCCTCTTTTTATCTTTAGTGCTTACAATGACATGACTAGGTCATTAAGCTTCCATGTGTGATTATGATAAATAGTTCATCTTCCAAGTCTTTAATATGATGTAGTTCATATGTAAGATAAAATAATGGGGAGTTGAATATGAAGACCAAATACTTTTTAAAAAATACCAAGTCTGTTTCTTTATATTTGATACACTTTTTCTGGTAAGAGAGCACAAGGCTGGGATTTTCTAGTTTTTTCCCACAATGCATAATAAGGCATGAAGAGTTCTCACTAAATTAGACACTTTGAAAAGTGTATGTATGTATGTATGTATGTATGTATGTATGTATTTTATGTGTTTGAGTGTTTTGCCTGCGTGTACATAGGTCCACATGAGTGCTGGTACCTGGGGAGATCAGAAGGGACCCGAGGGGATCAGAAAAGAGCATGGGGCCTGGAAATGGAAGTGAGCCACCATGTGAATGCTAGGAATCGAACCTGGGTCCTCTGTAAGAGCAGCAAGTGCTCTTAACTACTGAGCAATCTCTCTACCCCCTCAAGTTCTGGGAAAAGAAAAATTGTTAATGTTAATTATAACGTGTGTGTGTGTGTGTGTGTGTGTGTGTGTGTGTGTGTGTGTGTCATGAGGTCAAGAGTTCAACTGCATTGTTGTGCTCCAAAGATAGCTTTCACCTCATTCTACTCCATCACTTGGCTCTTATATTTCCACCCTCTTTTTGCTGTTCCTTGAGCCTTGAATGGGATGTTGTTGATGTCACTTATGGCTAAGTCTTTTGTTCTTATTACTTTGACCACTTACAAGTCTCTGCAATTATCACTGCCCATTGTAAATGGGGCTTCTCTGACCAGAGTTGATGGCAGCACTAACCTATGGGTATAAATATAATTCTCAGAGGACAATTTCATGGCCACATCCTGTTTATTTTGTGGAGCAATAGCAATAGCTTCCTACCTAAGGTCTATGACCTCCCAAGCCACCCATATTTCCAATGAATTGGAGAAAAATAACCAGTGACATGTTGGCCATATTTAAGAGAGTTTAGTATTCACATTGTCATATTTTATAGGAGAATATAAACCTTAGGTAGTTTGATATTTTCCCAAATCCAAACTGAATAGATTACACACACACACACACACACACACACACACACACACACACAGAGAGAGAGAGAGAGAGAGAGAGAGAGAGACAGAGACAGAGACAGAGACAGAGACAGAGAGAAGATTTATTAGTGTTGAGGAACAATTGCAAAACAGACGTTAATTTGTAACTTTTACCATTTTGCTCTAATACCTCTAACTTCAGCAGAAGGTGTGAATGTGTGGGTACCCCTGGATATTTTTGTTGTTGTTGTAGTCCCTCAGAAATAGTCAGCCACTTGCTGCATACTAGCTACCTGTGCTATTGCTAGCTTTCTGTACATCGTTTATCTACATAACTGCAAATATTAAGACTTCAGTGTTACCTACACAATGCACAGGAGAAGCATCCCAAGGAAGTTAGACAGTCATTGCTCCTTTTAATGGAATCTGTAGAAAGCTATTCTCACTAGTTTAACAGAAATAACATTTTCTCTTTATTTTGACCATTTTTATATTTTCATTCTTTTAAATTGTGTGTATGTATGTGTACCTGTCTATGTAAAATATGCACATGAGTACAGTGCCCACAGAGGTCAGGAGAGAGCATCAAATCCCCTGGAGCTGCAGTTACAGGAAATTGTGAACCAACCTTGGGTCCTTTGCAAGAACAGCATGAGCTCTTAACCACTGAATCAACTCTCCAGACCCAAGTATCACGTATTTTTCATGTTGGTCATCTGTCCATAATTTTAAGATTTCAAAGGAATTTGGTTATTCTTCTATCAGTATACCTAAAATTTTCTGTATTTAGTATAGTAATTTTCAAATACCCGCTATTATATCCATGGCCAATGTGGTGGATTGAAAAAAAGTGACCCCTAAAGGAAATGGCACTGTTAGGAGGTGTGGCCTTGTTGGAGGAAGTGTGTCACTGTGGGGGCGGGCTTTGAGGTCTCCTATACTCAAGATACTGTCCAATGTGTTAGTCTATTTCCTGTTGCCTGCGGATCAACATGTGGCAGCTCCTTCTCTAGCACCATGTCTGCCTGCATGCTGCCTTGCTTCCCACCATGATAATGGACTAAACATCTGAACTGTAAGCTAACCCCAATAATGTTTTCCATTATAAGAGTTGTCATGGTCATGGTGTCTCTTCACAACAATAAGACAGTCAATATATTGGAATTTCTCTCCTGAACTTTGCTTTTTATCATAGCCCTAGGAGAGAGAGGGAGTAGGGTGGGGAGAGAAGCATGGATACTACTTTCTAGGATAATTTCCTTTGAAAATTAAAGGAGAAGTGAAAAATTGTCCTTTCAAATGATGAAACAGTGTAGAAAGAAGAGGGCAAGTTAGAGTAGGTCAGTATATGCTGGCTGACATTTCCAACATTCCCAACTTCAGAAAAATGGATGTTTTGAAGTTATTGCCAAAAGCGAAGGAAGCTTATCTCTCATTCCCCTCTTGGAAAGTGCTCTCTTCAAGGTTGCCTCATCACAACAGGGACAGCAACAGCAGAAAAAAATGTCTAGTGTAGTTAAGTGGAGGGAGGCTTCCTTTAGCTTGTGAGCAGTTTCTAAGGATCTCAAAAGAACACAATCTCATGTAGCTGGGTTGAAAGCCAGTGGCACCATCAGTGGGGAAGTTGTGTTTGAGGCACAGGCTGATAGCAACATAGCATTTGGTGACCAAGGGTAGATGTAAATGAGACTACAGTCTAGATGTCTTTAGCACCAACAAAGCTAAGAAGGAGCTTAATCAACTGGCCAAACTCCCATGCTCTGAGCTAAGAGAGCTCTCTAGAGTTGATATGTATCCCTTGGGGCTCAACAGAAGCATCAGGGCTTCAATCCCAGAAAGAACCTTCTTAGAGACCAGAGAGCCCCTGCCTTACTACAGTGAGTTTCTTCTATCTCAACCTCTCCATATAACCAAGCTCCTGTCTTGGTAGAAGCAGGGAGAAAGATCTGAAAAATCTGAGCATTTACCTGAAGGACTCTATAAACTAGGAAGGGCCAAGTCACTACCATACAAGTTCAAGGTAAGGCATGTACTTTAAAAAGCCAACTTAAATTACTTACAGAAAATTGAAAAAAAAATACATTTTCTTGGTACAACTTGGATTTAGTGTGTTGTAAGCTACTGTTGCTGCCATAGCAAGGTAATCTTTGATGAAATATATTCTGCATTTAAATTTAAATTTTGTATTCACCCATCACAATTGAATGTCGTTTAAGTCTGGTGATTGTTTGATTGAGGTTGTAGACTGCCTGCGTTGGGCTTGCCTAATTAATGCCATCTTGGTTTCAATTATTTGATCACTAGAAGTGGGACTTTCATTTTCTCATTACCTCCTTATTGTTATAAAATAAGTATGCAATGAAATATTCGCACAATTGTGTGATAACTGCTGATAAGCAGAGGTGGTTAATACCACTTAACCGAAGGCAGCCTGACATGCATCACTACCTCGTAGTCTCCGAAAGTTTTATTCATTTGCCACTACCAAAGTCTGTATTTTCTATATAGAAGGTTGTTCGAGGATATCAGTATATAGTGTATAAAAGTGTGGATTGTAGGAAGATCAGCTATATTTCATTTTACACAATCTTTTTTTTTTTGAGACAGGGTTTCTTTGGGTAGCTTTGCGCCTTTCCTGGAACTCGCTTTGTAGACCAGGCTGGCCTCGAACTCACAGAGATCTGCCTGCCTCTGCCTCCTGAGTGCTGGGATTAAAGGCGTACGCCACCACCGCCTGGCACAATCTTTTAATAGAGAGCTAGATTATTTGTTTCTCTTCATCGCTATTCTCTTCTTCTCAGATGGGGTCTTGCTATGGATCTCAGGCTGATTTCAAATTGTCAATCCTTCCTCCTCAGCCTCCTGACTAGCTGGGAGTATACCTACCTTGTCTCTCTCCCTTTCTATTTAAAGAGATGTTTTTTTTTTCTATGTGTGTGTGTGGGGGGGGAGTTGTTAGTGAAAATTGTTTATGTATCTTATTTTTCATCTTGATAGCTAGATTTGCAGTTTTTGAACATTTTATTACTTACCTTCTCTATATAACCATAAATTAGTAAGTTTACCCTAATCTGTAGCTATTAGATGAATTCTTTTTAAAC
Organism: Peromyscus nudipes; assembly: GCA_902168325.1. Classification (NCBI taxonomy): domain Eukaryota; kingdom Metazoa; phylum Chordata; class Mammalia; order Rodentia; family Cricetidae; genus Peromyscus; species Peromyscus nudipes. The sequence goes on along the minus strand of CABHPH010162846.1, from coordinate 6,426 downwards.
TTTTCAATTTATTTTCTTTGTTTGTTTGTTTTAATGGTACTAGAAATTGAACCTAGAGCCTTGTACTTGCTGGGGAAGCACTCTACCAATGAGCTGCATCTCTCTCCAACCCTCAGCCATCCATCTTACATCTACTTTTTTGAGGGGTAATCTACATACAAAAGTGTACCCATTAGGGCTGTGGGTGTAGCTCAGTGGTAGTGCACTTGCCTAGCTTGCAAAAGGCCCCAAGTTTCATTCCCAGCCCATGAAAACAAAAAGACATGTCTACTTATTATACAGGACAGGGTGAGTCTGTTTGTAGTGCATTGTTTCCCTGTAAACATGTCTCCTTACATCATCCTTCGACATTACCAGGTAGTGTCTGGTCAAGTTGATACTGATCCACTAGGTCATAGTAGAAGTGCTCGCAGAAGCTTCCTTTGGTGTGTGGGTTTGTGTGCATCTTTCAATTAAGCAGTCTAAGACTTTTTTTTATGTTTTATGTGTTTCATTCTGATATTTTTGGCACTTAAATATCAACCATCTTTTTCAGAAACTTTGATTTTTATTGTAGAAGTAAAAATAGTTCAACTTCATTCTAAGTACTACGAGATGCCCAATATCCCAAGGACTTAGAGATGCCATACTACATAAGCCCTGTAACTATTAGCCAGCTAGCAATCTTATGACTGTTCCAGTACTGGTAATGTCTCAGATGGTTCAAATATGTGTTATCAGTAGTTCTGTGTTTTTCATTTTGCCAGACTAAAGCAAATTGCACAACTTTGCCACACTAGAATACAGGTGACTGTGGAAGAAAACCTTTTTTTATTCAGAAATATTTTTATTCATGTTACATGCCAATCACAGATCCTCCTCTTCCCTCTTCCCACCCCTCCAGCCTCCCCCCAATAACCCACCTCCCATTTCCTCCTACAAGAAGGTAAGGCATCGCATGGGGAGTCAGCAGAGCCTGGTACATTCAGTAGAGGCAGGTCCAAGCCCCTCCCCCTGCCTCAAGACTGTGCGAGGTGTCCCACCATAGGTAGTCGGCTCCAAAAAGCCAGCTCATGCACCAGGAATGGATCCTGATCCTACTGCCAGGGGGTCCCTTAGATAGATCAAGCTACACAACTGTCTCCAGTCCTATGGAGGCTCCACAGCTGTTGATCTAAAGTTCATGAGTTCCCACTAGTTTGGTTTGGTTGTCTCTGTAGGTTTCCCCATCATGATTTTGATGCCCCTTGCTCACCCCAGTAATCAGATCGGTGAATACCCTAACTGTCATCATAGAGCCTTCATTCAGTAACTGATGGAAGCAGATGCAGAGATCCACAGCCAAGCACCAGGCTGAGCTCCAGGAGTAAAAACCCTTTAAAAAAATGAATCCTGATATGGTGGTGTATGCCTTTAATCCCAGAACTTCAGAGGCAGAGGCAGGTAGATCTATGAGTCCCAGGACAGCCTGATCTATATAGCAAGTTTCAGGACAGTCAGGGATATATAGAGAGAGACCCTGTCTTTTATTTATTTATTTATTTATTTATTTATTTACTTTGCAGACTCTTTTTTTTTATTTAAAATTTTTTTCTTTCCTTTTACATAATGACCCCTGTTCCTCCTCCCTCCCCTTCTCCTGCTCCCCCCCACCTACCCCCATCCCAACCCATCCCCTCCTCATAGAGGATAAAACCTCCCTTGGGTAGTCAACACAGGCTATTATACCATGTTGGGGCTGGACCTAGCCTTTCCCTCCTGCATCAAGGCTGAGTAAGGCATCACACCGTAGGGAATGGGCTCTAAAAAGCCAGTTCATGTACCAAGGATAAATCCTGGTCCCATTGCCAGGGGACCCACAAACACATCAAGCCACGCAACTTTTACCCACATTCAGAGGACCTAGTTTGGTCCCATGCAGGCTCCCAAGCTGTCAGGCCAGAGTCCATGAGCTCCCACTAGCTCCGGTCAGCTGTCTCTGTGGTTTTTCCCATCATGATTCTGACCCCCCTTGCTCTTATAATGCTTCCTCCCTCTCTTCAACTGGACTCCAGGATCTTGGCCAAGTGCTTGGCTGTGGGAAAGACCCCGTCTTTAAAAAAATATTTAAATTTTTTTATTTGCATGGGACTATATGGAGGGGTGCTTGTGTGCCATGGTGCTTATGTGAAGGTCAAAGGGCCACTTTGTGGAATTAGTTGTCTCCTTTCACTTTTACATGAGGATTGAACTCCCATCACTAGGCTTGTGTAACAAGCACCTTTACCCACCAAGGCAGCTCACTGGCCCAAAAAAGAACCGTTTTATTGTTTAATTGTACATCATTGAATAATAAATTTGGGGGGGTTGTTTCGAGACAGGGTTTCTCTGCATAGCCCTGACTGTCCTGGAACTCACTCTGTAGACTCAGCTGGCTTCAGACTCAGAGATCTGCCTGTCCTTGTCTCCTGGGTGCTGGGATTAAAGGCATAAGCCACCATGCCCAGGCAAAAGTCTTAATTTATGATTTTCTTTTTTATTTTAAAGCAGTCTCATTGTGTTGCTCTAGCTGTTTGGAACTTGCTCTGTAGCCCAGGCTGGCCTCAAACTCACAGAGATCCGCCTGTCTCTGCCTCCCGAGTGCTGGGATTAAAGGCTTGCACTACCACAGCCAGGCTTTTAGTGATAATTTTTAAACAGTAAACCTGATATATTGGTAACATAGCACATTCAGCCATTTCAGAGCCCTGATGTGGAAGCAGTATTGACAGAGGAAAGCAATGGCAGTTTTGAAGTGCATTTGAAAGACCTTCAGAGGTCAGGGCAGTCAAGTAGCAAAGGAGGCATTTACCGAGCCAGTATCATTTTTTTCTTCACTTTAAGAGCTAATTTAAATTCCTGCCCTCTAAGGGACTTTGGTGAGGGCCAAGGCCAGATATAAAGGATCCTACAGTATGTCTCTTTGAATTATCTTCATTTTTTGAAACCTTCTAAAGGCCAGAAGAACAGATCTGTCCTCTTGTGTTTCCTAGGGAGTACTGTGTCTTAAAAACCAAAACAAACAAAGCCAGAAATGGGCTTGGGGTATAACTCAGTGGTAGGGAAATTATTTAGTGTGTTCAAGGCCCTGGGATCAATCATCAGCACTAACAAGAAAAGGAAAAGAAAGAAAGAAAGAAAGGATGGAAGTTAGAGAGAGAGAGAGAGAGAGAGAGAGAGAGAGAGAGAGAAAGAAAGAAAGAAAGAAAGAAAGAAAGAAAAGAAAGAAAACCAATCCAGAAATATGTATATTTCTTTTTCTTTAGTGTTCTTGGTTTGTTCGTTTGCTTTTCCTTGCATGCCTAGGCATAGCTCTTTTCTTTTTCTTTTCTAATTATTGCAGGAAAAAGAATTTCTTCATTAAACTAGTAAATGAGACCCAGTAAGAAGAATGACCTGGGTCCTTAGGATCTGTGTTTTCAATACACTCAGTACAGTTAAATGTTTGCAGTCCTTCAATATTTGCCTTTGTTACTGAATGTCTGTTAAGAAGAGTCATGTAGTCATTTATCATTTAGAAAACTGCTCTAATGAAGAATCAGGCCTTGATGGTGGACTAGAAACTGTAAAAGTGAACATTTCATATGGGCGATGGGTAAAAGGTGTGTTCCAAGAGAACACCTGGGTTTTAGACTTTCTAGAGGCTGTGAAACATGCATGGGAACTTGAATGGGGTTGAGCAAGAGGAACAGCCAGGTAGTGGGAGAGCAGGTCAAAAATGGCTACAGCTTGGCAAGCACATGAGACCAGAGAAAGGAGAATTAAGGGTTGTCTCATGTTCTGAATGGTCTTGCCCACCACAGGGGGAGGGGGGCAGGGGTGATAAAGTGTTGATGAATTTCTAAGCGGTCTTATTAAATAAAAAACATGGTGCCAAATATAGGGGTAAAAGCCTTAGAGATCAGGTAAATAGGAATAGTCACCAGCTAACCTTTCCTCACCACGCAGCAGCTTCCAAAGTGTGCTACTTCCTGTCTACCTGCGCCTTTATTGCCTTGCTGTTCTGTCCTCTCATTGGCCCCTTAGCACAGGTACCTCACTTCCTTATCACTGTCTGTCCGTACAGACCTCCAGGTCTCTGTGGTTGGTACTGGGATTAAAGGCACGTGTCACCACACTTGGCTCTGTTCCCTAGTATGGCCTTGAACACACAGAGATCCTGCCTGATAAGTGACTGGATTAAGGGTGTGTGCTACCACTGGCTGACTTTTGTGTTTACTTAAAATGGCTTCCTATTTCCTCTGATCTCCAGGCAAACTTTATTTATTAACATACAAATAAAATATCACCACATTTCAGCACAAATAAAATATCACCACAGTAAAGTTTTTAAGTTAGTGGAGGTTGGGGAGCACTTTAAGGGGGACATCATTAAATTGGATTTCTGTTTTCAGACAAGGTCCTGGTTGCTGGGGGTAAACATGCAAGAGTGAGAGTGCTAAAGGGCTTGACCTGTGATGGGAGCCTTCATGTACATTTGGAAAGACTGAAATGATATAAGCCACTGTCACTTGATGATAAACTAGATATATTTGGAGGTGCAGATGTAGGAGATGGAAAGAGGGATCCTAAGTTTCTGGCTAGTGTTCACTGAGATTTGCAATTGGAAACAGGCCCAGGTTTAGTAGAGGAACATTGAGAATGATTAGGCATTCTGTCTGAATAAATTATACTTTTGTACTCCCATTTCATGTTTCAACTAAATATTCATGGAGGGCCTATATGTCTTATTGAGGGTGGAAGGTATTCTAAGTTTTATGGAACTAAAAGAAAAAATAGAATTTGTTACGTAGGGATTGTATCACTGACTTGGTTTGAAGACAGTTTTTCTCAGGAGGAAGTGTCACTTTAAGATGCCATTTCTCAGTTTGAGATGTGATTCAGTTGGTAGAGTACTTGTTTATCATGCACAGAGCTCTGGGTTTCATCCCCAGCACCTCATTAAAAAAGCATGGGTGTGGGGATGTGGAGATGGTTTAGTTGGTCAGTTGATACGGTACCTGACATGCAGTCATGAAGATCTGAGTTTGGGTCCTCAGAACCTACATAAAAAATGAAGGGCTCGGGGTTGGGGATTTAGCTCAGTGATAGAGCGCTTGCCTAGTAAGTGCAAAGCCTTGGGTTTGGTCCTCAGCTCCAGAAAAAAAAAAAAAAATGAAGGGCTTAGTGACTGTGCCTATAACCTCAGCAATGGGGGTAGGCTTAGGGAGCGGAGACAGTTTTGTCCCTGAAGCTTATTGGCCAGTCAGCCCAGCCAAATTGATGAGTTTCAATTTCTGTAACAGATCCTGTCTTTAAAAAAAAAGTGGGGGCTAGAGAGATGGCTTAATAGTTAAGAGCACTTGCTCTTGCAGAAGACCCCGTTTCAGTTACCAGTATCCACATGGTGGCTTACAACTGTATGTAACTCCAGTTCCAGGTGATCTGATGCCTTCTTGTGGCATCCTTAGGCACTGCACACAAGGGGTGTACACAAAACGTAGTGTAGTGGTACATATCGATCGATGATCCTTGCACTTTGAAGGTAGAGGCAGGAGGATCAGGAGTTCAAAGTTATTCTCAGCTACACAGCATGTTTGAGGCCTGCCTGGGCTACATGAGACCTTTTCTGCAGGGGTCAAAAGAAAAGAAAAGAAAAACAACCCAAGAAAAACATGGAAACTATTATTCATATCTATTTTGCTTATATGTTATTAAAAGTATTAATATTTTCATAAGACTATGCTCATTTTAGAGTATGAGCACTAAGTAATAAATACATTGAATTTTTTATATTCCTTACTAAATATTAAAGTTTTTCTGAAATTACTCTTGGCATATTAATAAATTCAAATTGAGACCAGTTCCAAGTTTATACCAGTGGTTCTTATGGTAATGTCTAAACAACATGAGCCTTACTAGCAATTTTGCCGGCTTTTGGTGTAGATGGTAGTTGTTAGTTAAATTGATTTGGCCACCTCCACCTCCACTGC
>CABHPH010162845.1:0-64110 GCA_902168325.1 Peromyscus nudipes | reverse complement strand
GCCTCCATGGGCACCTGCATGCAGGTGGTGCACATAAACTCTGGCAGGCACACACACACATGCACATAGATTTAAAAAGGTGAATCAGGGAAAAGATGATCGGGGACTGATAACATTCCATGAATGAGCCATTCCAGGGCAAAGGAAGTAGAAGTAGCAAAGTATGAAGCCAATATGAGAGAATAAAGACAGAAACCATCAAAAAAAAAAAAAAACCAGAAATAGCAAAGTATGGAAGCAGAAGCTGCCAATCAAACAAAAGCCATCACGCTTACCAGCAGAGACCATAAAGACATATCACTGACATGCTAGCTCATCAAAGTGATTTACATTTGTGCATTACAAGGAGTGGGAACAGGAGACTTGTGTGTTTGAGAGCAGAGTCCTGAAGTGACTACTTTTATTGTTCTATAATTAAATAAAACCCAGGAGTCAGATATTGGAGTAAAAACCTGGTAGATCCACAGAGCGATGGAGAAACATAAGCTGACCCAGTCTCTCCATGATTCCCGGATTGAAAAGGCCACAAATCTAAGCCTATCCCTATTCCTTCTTGTCTCTCTCTATCCTAATCTGGGTCTGCCAAAAACTCTATGGTTAATCCTGGCCAGCTGAATGTTGACTCCACCCTCTGATTTAAGTTTAACTTTATTGGCAGTCTTGGAGTGTCAGTGTGAACAAATCTCCCAAAACAGAGTCCACTATGGTAACAGTGCAGGAGAACATGGTGCTTGCAGTGAAGGCTAAGTTACAGTGATCTATGAGATGTTTTTCTCTCCTATGGTATAGAGTCTAAGCAATTCTTGTGCAAGGCTTGATTCAATGCATGTTGATATCATGCTGCTATGCAATAAAACTACTATTTGGAAAGTTTCAGCTCTTCAAGATGATACATAGGTATCTTTCACACTTTTTAAAATGTGAAAATGTGATGTGTGGGTTTGCAGAGTCGTAACAGATATATTAGACTACTTTCAAAACCTGTGGCACCAGACCTTAAAGTGAGTTAGATGGGCAGGTGAAAGCATAAAGCATGAAACCAGTTGACTATTGGGGTGCCCACAAGAGAAGTTGCTTATTCTCCCTGATGCGAGAAGGACTGAGGACTAAGCTACTGTAGCTCTTTCTTTCTTCTCAGAGTTGGAGCCTCCTCTGCAGCTGTGACAGAACAATGGTGAACTACCAGAGAGTAGAACTGAGTAAAACGGGGGCATCTGTGAACAAAATCAACCCACTTCTCTGTCAACAAATACCATCATACTTATTTTGTTGTTTTTAAATATAACCCATGTTAGAAGCCCCTAGAACAAGAATTTTCTTGATAGATAATTTCAATTCTATCTCTTTGTATGTGCTAAGAAGTGGCTGGGTATTGGCTGCATTTTGAGGCAATCTAACTCTTAACTTGCCTGATACTAGTTAGGTAGTCCAGTCTGGCTCCACACTAGTGGCAATCATCCTGCCTCAGATGCCTGAATGCTAGGGATTACAGATGTGCCCCATCATGCCCAGCAGTTTTTCATTTATTATCATAAAGAAGTAGAGAAAAACAATTATTTCAAAACTCAAAGCTACTTATAACTAAAAAATGGATAATGGCATATTGCATTTAGGCAAGATCAAACATTATACCATTCAGCATGTACATAGTGCTGTGGGAACTAGAGGATGAAAGGTATTCTAAACAGCTTAGGGGAACTATACTTGGACTCATGATTCCCATTACCATCAGGACTAGCATGCTGGGCTACAGCACATCTCCCCATTTGTCTCTTGGCTTGGTGTTTTATCTTTCCTGGTGCCAGCACTGGAAAATGTGGTCACCACTAGATCTGGAAGAGAGCTTACTGCTGTCTACTGAGGATCTTTGTAAGTAATAGGAAATGTAGGAACTAAAACAGTTGATTTAGGTTGCAATGTTTTTAAAAGACTTCTAATGGATCTCATGCCAGCTTCAGCTGAACAGCTTCAAAGCCATTACATACTTATATGTAGGGAGGAGGCCTGCTTTCTTTTCAAACTGACAAGTTTATAGATGTGTTTCAAAGCAGTTCCAGTTTTCCTAATTATTTCATCACTGACTCATAGAAAGGACTTAAAAATAATCTTTTTTATCTTCAAACTATTTCGATGGTAAACATGTTAGAAAAGAATGACATGGTGTGGTACGTATTTCTTATACAGCCTGAGACAGACTGTGGTTAATCATGGCTGAGTGATTCCATGTCTGGCAGTTTTTCTTTTCTTTTTTTTGAAGGGTGCATCAACATTTATTGAATAAACAGATCCCATATTCTGTTTTATTTTTCAAGTCAGGAAGTTTTTGAATAGCTTAATGTAGCTCATAATTTTTGAAAAACATTTAAATATTTAATAACAGAAGCTAATCTGTGAGAGCTCAAAGGTTTGACTATGAAAACCACTTGCAACTTCAGAATTTTAGCTACTTCTAAAAAGTAAAGTAAAAAGTAAAGTAAAAAGTAAAAAGTAAAGTAAAAAGCTCCTGTACATAAATCAAGAGAGAAGTTGGACATCACAGCCATGGCATCAGGAGGCATAAAACAAAAAGAAAAACTGACTTCATCAGAATTAATTTAGTTAGTTAAGTTTTAGGAAATAAAAATACAAGGAAAGAATTCTAAGAAAATATCTGTAAGCCAAATATCTGACGTAGGACTCATAACTAGAGCATGTGAAGGACACACAGTCCAAGCCAAAGGGAAGCTTAATTAGTAGACGAGCAAAGACTCTGATACTATTTTCTCCAAGAAGTTATATGAATGTCCCATATAGCTTATAGCAGAGATGCTGCGCCATCGTAAGTCATCAACAAAACAAGTCAAAGCTAGGAGTATCCCTTCTAAGGCTCTAAGCAACACAGGAGAAGAGCATAAATGACTGAGATGGTGGTGGGGTCTGCAGTAGTACAGGGACTACAGAAAACAGCCTGTCAGTTCATCCTCAGGTTACCTTTTGACCATCAAAGACATTAAGGATGAAAACTGCTAGGTGTGGTGCAGATACCTGGGAACAGGAGGCTTACGTAGAGGCCCATGTTTTCAAAGCTGTCTCTGACTAAAACAAACAAACACCCTCTCACAATGGAAAAAGAACCCCCCCCCTTTTCAGAAGGGTTCTACTCACTGAGGTTCCATTTCAGGCCTGTTGTTGTCACCTGGTTGCAATGCTGTCCAACAGGAATAAGGCCGCACCAGCTGCCTTCCATTCCAGTGTCCACATGGAGCTTGTGCTTTCCCTGAAGGAGAAGAGCAAGTGTGAAGAGGGGAGGAAAGGGGCAATCTGCAGCATGCCAGCAGCCGGGTAACACTTAATGTGGCTTATCACAATGCCAACCACAAACTAACTTAGCACATGCTTTAGTCCTAAGAACTGACCAACGTCGATTTAGTTTTAAGAGCTTTATATCAGTTTACTATAATTATCAGTTTTACAGTTGATAAACTGGTTAAATATATCCAGAGCTACACATATAAAGTATTATTCCTTACACCTGCCAATTCTAAAGATACCATCCACTGCATCTACTGAAGATGCAGCCTTTTGTGACACAGAATCCTGGGCTAAAAACAAACATTTGTCTAATTATATCTAAAAGACTATTTCTCAAGTAAAATCTTTACTTATCTGAGAGTCAGGTTTCTAACATTCAAAATTCAACATAAGCACTATCAGTGGTTAGCCTGTCTCCTGTGGCCATCATTGAGATCCTCACAATGTACACATAGCTGTGCTGGTTAGTTTCTGTCAACCCTAGACAAACTGGAGTCACCCAGGAAGAGGGAAGCTTAACTGAGGAACTATCTCTGTTGGACTGGGCATGTTTCTGGGGGGCATTTTCTTGATCAATAATTAAATGGGAGGGCTCATCCCACTGTGGGTAGTGCCACCCCTGGGCAAGTGGTACTGGGTTGAATAAGAAAGCAAGCTGAGTAAGTCATGGAGAGCAAGTCCCTAAGCAGCATTCCCCCATGGCCTCTGCTTCAGTTCCTGCCTTCAGGTTCCTGCCTTGGTTTCTCCTCAATGATGATGTTCTGTAAACTGTAGGCCAAATAAACCTTTTCTGCCCCAAGTTGGTTTGAGTCAGTGTTTTATCATAGACATAGAAAGCACTAAAACTGTAGGGAACATTTTATTTCAATATTCAATCAGAAAAAGCCTAAATACAATCAAACAAATTATTTTAAAGAGCAATATATTTTGAACTTGGTGTCTGCTGTTGAGAAAAAAGATGAACCACCACACAGGAGATAATGTATACACAGAATCATGGATTGATTGTGGTACAGATAACATGCCCGAGTGGCAGAAATGAGTCTGCAGGATGAGATGTGAAAGAACCTTTTTGACCAATGATTAAGTGGGAGGGCTTAGCCCTCGGTGGGTAGTGCCACCTCTGGGCAAGTGGTCCTGGGTTATATAAGAACAGTTTGCTAGCATCAGAGACATGTCTCTACATAAACATTTCAGGTGGTAACAGTGAGTCGACACTAGTTCCTCACTTGTTAAAAAGGGACCACATGAAGGCACGGTAAGGAACATACTGCAGGCTGTATACGTGGGTGCATGGCGGCTGGGGACTGTATATAATTTGCTTAATGCCCTCAACTGTAAATCTTCTCTAAATGTAAGAAAGTGTAAGTTTAAAAATGCCTCACAGCAACCCTCCAGATCTCCCTGGATCAGGACTGATGGCGGCAGGACCCCAGGTCTGAAACCTATCCTAGATGAACAGCGCCAAAGGGAACATGACTCCCATCTCAACAGCCATTACAACTGGTTCTGATTTTACCTCTAAAAGTCTTTACCTTTCTGTAAGGCATAGTGTGTCTTTACTGCTTTGTACAGTTTTCCCTTAAAGTGACTGAGATTGGCTAGTTTACCACACATTTGTTTTCCCCCTTCCCTCCTATTCTCCGAAGCAAAATAATTCTCTCTGAAGATAGATATTCAGAATATAATACAAATGGACAAATCGAATACCACACACTCACTGCACACTTTAACAAATTCTGAAAGAGGTAAAGATGTTTCTTTTACAATAAAAGCAGTTGTCAGCAGAAGGGGTGGCAGAAATTCTCAGTTCTTTACAAATATTTTGGCTTTAGAAGGAAGTGATTCGATAGCATTTCATGAAGCTAGAGACAGTTTCCTGTTTTAGGCTGCATTTCTAGGGCCCCGTGGGAGAAATGCCACACTATCAGAGGGGTGACAGCTAAGCTGCAACCTTCTGGCATCGAGTAGTAGATACAGGGCTCAAGAAGGCTGGAAGAGAGAAGGTTGGAGTCTGAATGGAGGCCTCGACTTTTGCCCCCATCCCCCTTGTCATTTCTGACAATGAGGGTGGCTTCCCAGGGCTTATCAGGGAGGGATTCCCATATTATGGGTATATCTTATTTTCAATGTATTTATATGCACCCTTACTTTTAATGACTCTTCTTTCATGTTTTTGAACTGCTTTATGTTTTCGTAGAATCTAGCTAAATACATTGTATGTTTGGTGTTCCAGAAAACTCTACTGAAGAATGATGAAGGAAAGAAAATAATTTTTCAACTGGTGGATATTAACTCCCTGAGAGAAGATCCTTCAGCATCCCATATAACGCAAAGGAAACAGCACAGATACACGCTAAGTTTTATTATCCTGGGGAGAGAAGCCCTGCTGTAAAGGCTGATTTAAGCAGCACAGTGGGAAGCCCCCTTCCTTGGCTTGGCTATGTATTCATGGCCTTTCTCGTTATTCTAAGAACCAGTGCACCTTAACATTTTCATTTTGGGAATAAACTAGCTTGGAAACTTGAGAAGTCACAGATAGGTTTTAGACTATCATCAATTAGTATTTTGTCTCTTGCTTTAAGTGTGTTTTGCCATATGTGAAGGGTCTTGGTCTTTATAAATATGCAAATTTAGCTTTTATGGCTAAAAGAGAACAGTATTATGCTTTCATCCTCTGTCGGCATGTCAATGTGACATCTTTAAAAAAATGAATGACTGGGTGAAGGAATTTTTGTTCATTCCCTAGATTTCTCAGTTTATAATATATGCTAGTCTATATGAGATTTGACAGAGGCAGGCATCTAGCCTGACGTTAAAGAACCCCTGCAGGATTTATGGCATCACTGAAGACCAGAGGCACATGAACTAATCATTCACTTCCATCTACTCCCATGAATCACTGCTCAGGTCCTGCTCCATCCTCTGTTCTCAGCTAAGATAACTCTTTGAAGTCAAAAGCAGTTTTATACAGCGAAGAAGGAACAAAAATCAATCATGGTTTGCCTTTTCAGTTGCGGTTATTTGAACATATGCAGCAACCTCAATGTGGTTGAAACTATAATCCAGTGAAAGGCAGCAAAGATGTTGCATGGTATATGTGCTGGAAATATGCTTAAGATCATGCTAAGGACAGACAGTATCATGAGATCAGTTTCCCTAGACTAGAGCAACACACACACACACACACACACACACACACACCCTATTGAGGGCTATAGGGCTAAGACACCATTCCCATCACATTTTGTACTGTGTTTCTTTACTGCAAGGGAGGAAGGCATAATTGAAAGAAACTACTAAAGCTCATCCTAGATTTCTGTCACCTAAAAATACCAATTAGGAAGACATCTTAATTCAGTTTATATTTCTAGGTCCTTAAATTTAGCAACTATGTCAACATTTGCACAAAAAAATGTTTTAGAATACCTTAGTATGAGGCTCACAAAATGCAAATGCATAGCAAATTGATAAGATCACAAAACATGGAATACAGGAAGAGTAATGACCTTTCTAGTTGATATAAAAGATTCAAGGAGCAGGTGAGGCTGGTGAGTCACAAAGCAGTCAGTCATTCATTAAATAGCTAGTAATGCTCAAAACACACTCTGTGTTAACTGCTGTATACACTGCAAGTAAACCACCAGACCTAGTGGAACACTCCTGCACACTGCTTGAACACAAGGTGAATCGCTAGCATGTCATCTTTTATCACTCTGTCCCGGTTCTTTAAACTGTATTAGCAAATACAGGCCACTTGCAAGAAAGTGAATGGTCTGCAGGAAAAACCTCAATGAGGAAGATAAAAGGATCCGCACTGTGTGCACCAGAAGAAGCTGTCGCCCTGTGCACACAGCCCAGGGTTGGTATACTTTCATGCTGACACTGATCACATAAGAGAACGCAGATATACAACAAATGGTCTGCCCAAATAACTCACATTTGCAAAACTTCATAGCTGGAGAACTCATGAGACTCTCTTATTTTCCTTTATAGGCATACTTTTCAAAACGTAAGGATAGTAGGTTGAATTAAATGGCCTGTATTGAATCAGTATTAAAGTCTGTTTTACACACACACACACACACACACACACACACACACATACACACACACACTCACACACACACACTTCCCAAGTCAAATACAAAATAAGACTGGAAAAGTTGCTTCACAGATTGTTCTTAGAAGTCACAATGTCTGTTCACATATTCCATATTCTAGAATCTAGATAGTCTTGCAGAGAAAAAAAAAAGAAAAAAACCAAAAAACCACAAATTGAAGAATAGTTGTCCTGAATGATTTGGAAATTCTTATGAATAATCATTTAATCTCTCTTTACCCCTAAAATAATACTTCATTTCCTATAGAAGCTTTATTTTTAGAAAGCTTCATTTCAGGAAATTCATATAATGATGACTTGAGAAGTCACACACACACACACACACACACACACACACACACACACACACAGAGAGAGAGAGAGAGAGAGAGAGAGAGAGAGAGAGAGATACAGCCACATACACTATATAACTTTGATATTTTGGTTTAATATTTCTACAGTCAGAACATTTTAGAGATATGTTTCAAAATTGACAATATATATTTGTTTTTTGTTCTGGAAATTATTGTTAAAGACAGGCTGAAATCATGTGTCTTCTGAAATAAGTTAACCTTACTTTCTACTTGAACAGTTAACACTAAATGATTAAAAACAGAGAACCTCTTAAAGCCAATTAAGTTACTTTGTTTATTCAAAATTAAGAAATAATTGTGAAATAATTGAAAGCCTAGAAGGGCAGACTCATTCCCCTACTAGCCCCCTAAATCTAGACTATTTCAAAATTCAAACTGATGAAGTCAACACGCCTTTTATTTCCCCTCACACCTGCATTTATGTTGTTTTACATGTCTTACCCCATCTCTATGTTCCCCTTTTATTGGAATTGGAGGAAAGAGCCTGCTAAATGCTGTCACACTAAAGTGTTGACAGTCTTTTCTTTACCATTCCAAAGGTACTGTATTTGAAGCACTGACTTCTCAGAATACTTACTCTAGGAGTAAACAATTGTAACAGTGGAGACAGACTGAGCTACACGGCAGGGCATTATGAGCCAGTGTGATGGCTACTTTCCATGTTTTCCCCAACCTCCACAGGAAAAGCCACAAAGGAAGGAAGTCCTGCTTTGTATGTGACCTTCTTATGTTTCCTACTTAGCACTGAGAGATGAGTTCTTTCAAATGTTACAAACTTTATCTGTGCCACTATATATTATATATATATATATATAACATATAATTTGCTACTATATTTCATTTGGCAAACAGGTTCATATTCTTACTCTAGAAATGATGAGAAGCCTGCTTTTATTTTGTTGGCTAGATTGACCAACAGCACAGTGGGAGAATGTCTTTATGTGTTTAATAAATATCTGACTTGGAAACTGCTTAGAGTAAACAGAAAAAGTATTGATGAAAATGTGTCAATAATTTTGAAAAATTACTTCAAAATTTGAGCTGAATAGATGGGGAGGTGTCTTTAAAGAACTGGAGGGAAGGTTCAGATGGACAGAAAGGATGCACAAGAACCCCAGTGTTACCTAGACAATGTTCATCTGATTAAATACTAGGACAAAAAAAAAAACCATCCTCACTGGTATTTATGAATAGCCTGTCAACAGTGCTCAAACCACACTTTAAAATACATGCTGTGTAGACATCTGTTATATAAAATGGAAATTATATGGCCCTGTTATTAAGTCATTTCAGGACTTGATTATGGCATAAGTGTTCCAAGAACAGCGATTTAGGCATTTAAACTATGAACACTGATTTATTTGTGCTTTTCTGTTTGAGGTTTCATTCAAGCATTGGTTGACATTCCACACTGTTTTAAAAGAAAGTGATTTCTCATCATGAGACTAACGCAAAATATTAGCAAAAGGAAAAATACTTAAAGCATTAGTGTTAGAACGCTTCCGTTAAGGTATCTTAAGAAGATCACTACTCCACTCAGTAAAACTTACAGATATTTAGTAAATTAATGTTATATGTAGCATTCTGTATTCATTATTTGGAAAAGTTCCAAGAATTTCTGACATTTTATAACTGGTACCATTTCTTTAATGTATCTTTTATTTTCTGGAATTCTCATTATAAACAGAGTCTAGGACTATAGCAACACAGGATCTTTTTATTTTCAATGGTAGAAATAATTTAATCCATTCTCAGCTATTAAATCCACTGGCTGCTTCTCAGCTTTTATCACAATTGCACAGGGGGTGATGGGATGTCAACAATGAGTCAGGTTTCCATTTTTCTCTCCGTGCTCACTGCCCCACCTTTCTCCCTATGCAGGGTGCACAGAGGTTCCTCCAGTAGCCATCTGATTCCCACAATGACGCTTAGAACAAAGATGCTCTCTTACAACCTTCCCTCTTGTCAGCCTGTACTTACCAGCACCCCACAATATGCCCTCTTCTGTCATCTCAAAAGCTACAAATCCTTAAGACTTGAAGGAGAATGGAAGATAAGGCCAAGACAAAGTGTTAATGAAGGGAACTGTTTGATGAGGTAATTCTCATATTTCTTCCTTCTGTGAATTCTAAGATTCAAGTTCTGGCTGACTCAGGTTGGTGGGGATCACAATTGAGTTCACATGTGGCAGCTTCCAAGTGTCCTTAGCAAGAATGGTAATAGCAGGAATTCTTAAAAAAAAAAACTAATTCTATTTATAAAGGCTCTATCCCTATGCTCTCACCATTTCTGTATGCACTTCTGTTGCTGTGATAAAACACTGAGAGAGAAAGAGAGAGAGAGAGAGAGAGAGAGAGAGAGAGAGAGAGAGAGAGAGAGAGAGAATAGTTTGTTTAGCTCACAGTCTGAGATGGATATTGTCCACCACGGTGGGGAAGGCAGGGCAGAAGAAGTGTGAGATGAGCTAGGAAGTGGTTCTTCCACACAGATGAAGCAGAGAGAACATAAAGTGGGGCCAGGTTACAAAACCCCAACCCCCCGCCCCAGTGACCTACTTCCTTCAGTAAGGCTTTACCACCGAAAGGTTCTATAAATAGAGTACCAGTCGGGGGACCAAGTGTACAAATACATGAGCCCACAGTTGGCATTTCACATTCAAACTACAACAATGTCCTAAAAATTATGACTTTGGGGCAAAGATTTTAACCTATGAATTTGACAGAGAGTGCACAAATTTTCCAGGCATATTAGCTTGCATAGGAGCTTTGAGTTCCCTTCATTTATGTGGCTGTTCTTTGTTAATGACCAAATATAGAGAGGTATAGATGCAATCTTATGTAGCACTCATTCATGTTTTCAAAACACATTCAAAATATTTGAATTCAGTAAGTATGATCTGGAAAACAAAGATCAAAAAGCATTAAAAGTAAACAAGTATAAATAAGGGATTTATATTGAAACAAAACAGCACAATACAGAGATAGAGAAAGGTAAAATCCCAAAGGCAAAAGGTAGATAGGATAATTTAAGTTAAGAAAAGCTGGCTAGAAATAAGCCAAGTGAAGGCCAGGCATTCATAAGAAATAATAAGTCTCAGTGTATTTATTTAGGAACTGGGTGGTGGGCCTGCAAAAAGTGAAGAGTAAAAAATACCAATTACACAGACGTACATGCCTCACAGTGGCACCTCGATTAAGAGAAATATACTTAGATTTCTAAATGTCTCTATTCCCTTTTCTAGACCCCTGGTGTGGAGAATAGCAGTCATTGTTAATGGACACTAATTTTGAGACAGCTGGAGTTGATATGTGCACAGTGGTCAACTATAAACTTTGTGGATCTAAATCCCTTTCCAACTATAAACTTAGTGGATCTAAATCCCTTTCCACCCAGTACAAATTTTGTTTTGTTATCTATAAAACTAGAGTAAAAGGGTGGTTGTAGGGCACAAATGATTTGATATGTAAGGTACGAACAACAAATGGAACCTAACTTAGAACAATTGTTAAGGAAACATTTGCTTTGGTCTTTTATTATCAAAACAAAATAGAACACTTTTAATTTTAGAAACTCTGCTTTTCTTTCCTTTTTTCTTTTTCTTTTCTTTTCTTTCTTTTTTTTGTCAAGAACATTATACTAACATATTCAGGAAACATTTTGAGAAGTAGTACTTAATAGCACTGTCCTAGACAGCTTTAACAGTTAACTTGACACAACGTACAGTTAAATGAGGAGAGCCACAAGTGAGGAATTGCCTAGATATAGCTTGTGGGCAGCATGTCTATGGGTGATTGTCCTGATTGTTAACTGATGTAGGGGAGACTAGCCTGCTGTGGGATAATGCTCTTGTACACTGTAAAGATTTGTCACTTGAATGGTTTAATAAAATACTGATTCGCCAGGGGCCAGGCAAGAAGTACAGGCAGGGTGAGCAGACTGCCAGAATTCTGGGAAGAGGAAGGGTGGAGTCAGGAGTCACCAGCCAGATGCAGAGGAAGCAAGATGAGAATGTTGGACTGAGAAAAGGTACCAAGCCTAGATAGACTAATATATTTAAATATAGACTAAATATAGACTAGAATTATGGGTTAATTTAAGTCTAAGAGCTGGTCAGTAATAAGCCTGAGTTACCAGCTGAGCATTTATAAGTAATACTAAGCCTCAGAGAGTCAATTATTTGGGCAGCGGCAGCTGGGTATTTGGGAGTTGTTAGTGGAACAGAAACTTCTGCCTACACTGTGGACAGTATCATTCTATGAAGAGGTAGATTTGGGCTGTATATAAAAGCTAGCTAAGCACGATTCTATGAGCTAGTATCTTTCATGGTTCATGCTCAATGCCTGTGAATTGAGTTCATGGTTGGAAGTAATTCTGTGTGGAATAGTACACAGGCTTGCATTTATGTTCCTGCCTTGACTTCCTTCAATGCAGAATTGTGATCTAGAATGGTAAGCTGAAATAAACATGCTCTTTCCCTGCATTTGGCTGGAGTCCTTTATCACACCAGTAGAAATGAAACTAGGAAGCACATACAATCTCTTGTCACTTGGCAGAAATGTTAGAACGCACACATCTTTTAAGTTGTGCAGACCAAGTCATCATGATACAGTACTCTCATTTTCACACATCTTCTGGAAGAGGTGAGAACCCTTGAAATCAGAATATAAATGCACTAATAATATTTGTGCAGTGGTTTTTTGTTTTGTTTTGTTTCTGGAGGAATGAAGGTGAGTGACTTCTGATTCACTGAGGCAAAATCATGGTTAAGATTTCTGAGAGAAATACACCTTAATGTAATTTACTTCCATTTGTGTACTACAAAAGAGTTTATTACAATAAGGGCACAATTAGAAACACACATTCTGTTGTGTTTGAAGTAACATCTGATTTATCAGCATTCTTCACCTTTTGTCTCTCCTCAGGTGCACTCAGGATGACCTGTTCACACTCAATATCTACTTGACTGAAGATACACTCTCTTCTATTGCAAAGACATGAGTGCATGAATGGGGTACCTCTTCCTTTGTCACATTCCTCTGTGGTAGTGTCTCCAACATGGTACTCACTGAACAGTACCATCTGGTATTTGTTTCTTTATATTCCACACAGCTAATAAGACCTATCTATGTGGGTGATAGACAGGATACTGCACATGTGCTGCTATGTGAATTCTGAGGCTGAAATCACCAGGGAAAAAGAAGGAAAGGACAGCTGCTCTTTTGTGTGAAGATTACTTTCTTTGAGGAAGGCGAGTCACTATGTCACAAGGACCTTAAGGGCTCTTCTGGACGATCAGCCCTTTACTCTTACATATGGACAGCCAGCCCCAGTTTGCCTGCTGTGTGGGTGGGCCACACGCCACCAGTGAACCAATGTGAGGACAAATGAACCTCCTGAGACCTCTGCTTGAAGTGCCAGCCAATCCCCACATCAGGACCACAGAGCAACTTTGCAGATAAAACATGCTTACTGTTGTTTGAGCCATAGGTTCCAAGACACAGCAACAGTCAGCTAAAGCTCTCCACTCTCAGCCCTTTCTAGTCCAGCATATTTCTACTCCTCAGCCTGTACTGTTTCATCTGCCTTCTGCCTGCCATCTTTACCCCGTCCTGGTCCTTTCTGCTTTAAGTGACTGTGAAATAGAAAATTGTCTTAAACTTTTGTTCAAAAAGGTGTATGAATCCCTTTTAAATGTGAGCAATTGTTAAGTTTTCTTTCTTGCTTATTTATTTATTTATTTATTTATTTATTTATTTATTTATTTATTTATTTATTTATTTATGTGTGTGTGATTTTCCTAAAGGGAAAAGAAACAAACAAGAAAACAAAACAGCAACCACAAAAGCTCCCAGTCCCCGCCCCCCCCCCCCGCCCCCCCCAGGACCTAGAGATTACCTGATTTGATTCTTCCCTGTTCATCTTGATTTTCTACTGAGCTATCAACCTGGGAACAGTAGTGCTAAGTTGGAAAAAAAATGACCCCCATGAGTTATGAAATTAAGACAGGTACCACAATCATGAAGCAGAACACTTTGTGCTGGGTGCCGCCTGTGTGTTTATCCATTTATTTAAAAGACTACATCTAAGCAGAAATGATTCATATTTTAAAATATATTTTGTATAATAGGAAGACAGCATTAAAAGTATCACATAATACCTCACTTCCTATCCAAAAGTCAGTTAAGCTGTCTTCATTTAAATAAATGGTAAAATGTGATCAAATTGATATTTTAAATTTGATTTGGATGTTATTTTTTCACATGGGAAAAGTCTAATTCCAGACATATTTCAGAAGCTGCCTCCTGTGCACTATATACTGGATTTTTTACTTTTCTAATTTTTTCACATAATAAATTTTGTTTTAGTTTGCTTTTACCGATTGTTGGTACCCTAGGAGCCCCACAGTGATGGGAAAGAACAGGTACTCACAACAGAGTGGAGTTGCCAACATATTTACAGCCTTATCATTTGACAGGGAAGGTCAGAGCTTTCCTGAGTTTATTCATAACCTGGCACCAGCTTTCAATTCTTTGAAAATTGCTCCTTGATACCAAGCTTCCCTGAAATCACAGAGAGTGGCAGCCACTCTCTTCAGGTATAAATCAGAGTCTAAATAACTGATAGCATTTCCCCCTCTACACCTCATAGGAAACACTGTATTTTCACTGGTGAATGAAGGCACCTGGGAAAAGCTGCACCAAAGATGATCTTAGCGTTTAATTTCTAGAGTCAATGGTAGGAAAGCAGTCTCCGAGGTTCTATAAGTAAAAGTCCTGTTCTTGAATGATGCTGGCATTTCAATAAACATTCTACCTTTACCCTCGGAGTCCAAATTAATCAAATTTAGCTTCTGTGTGTCACAATGAATCCAATCACAGCATAGTTATTCTACACCTAAAATGGCCAAAACATGAATGATTTTGGCATGTCATAATAAAAGCCAATGCCACGAAGGCAAGTGAAATAGACAAAAAACTGTTAGAAAGAGAAAGGAAAAATTTAAAAGAAAGCTAAATCTTTTGAATTTTCTCCATCAAAGATCACTATTTCTTTGTTGCAGAGATCTTTAGTGAAGGCCCTGCATTCACCAGTGAAAATGCAGTGTGTTAAGGAACCCTAGTGAACTGTGTTGTTAACAAGACTGTCACCTGTGACCCCCCCAATGAGATTATATTACCTATCACAAAATATTAGAATTACAGTCACGGTTATCAAACACATCTGAGACATACAGGTGTACCCGAGGAAAGTTAAAGAAACTTTTTGTTTGACAAAACAGCAATCTTTAATTTTAAGCCACCTTTTTCAATATATGAGGTATGAATATACTTATCGATATGAAAAATTAGATATTGTTTTCCCATTTAGTTTGGTATCATAGTGATAGATAATATGATCTCATTAGTAGGGGTCACAGGTGACAATCTTGTTAACAATATTGTGATTCAACTTCAGTTGCTTTATTAATCTATTTATCTTTCTGTTGGCAACAAATAGTTCCAAGAGAATCAGCTTTTTCAACTGAGAACACAAGTAGACTGGTTATTTTGGTGCTTTCTGACTGTGTGTTTTTGCACTATAAAAGTCTGTGTATCAATTTCTTTCTTTTTTCAAATGGATCTTGTAATGCTACAGAGTGACTGGAATGAATAAAGAGCTTACATAAAGCTCCTGGAACAGTTAGTAATCAATCTTACCCATTTCTCTATCAATATTATTTTTCCTGTATAATAATAAATAGCAGAGACACTCTAATGGGGGAATACAGTAATATCAAGTCAAAGACAATCGCTGACATATCATTCCACATGACCGGAGCTTCACAGTCAGGCCCTGGGAATTTCTGCTTGTTTGTTTTCTTTCTTTCCCTCTAGATAAAGTGTCTGTGCCACTGTAAGGGGCATGTGGTAAGGAACCTTAGTGGACTGTTTTGAGTAGTACAGACTTCATGGGCCTCCTTAGACATCTATAAAAGACCCCCATTTTCTCAATGGCATAAAAAAATTGAGGATCACATCCAGGATTTCATTATTGAGGGCAAAGTTCTCATAAAGGGTGTGTTCTGAGTATCTTCTCAAGTCTCTTACTTCAAGGTCAGGAGTCTTCTGGGGAAGAGTAACAACCAGAGAAACAGAATAGGAATAGTTGAAATAGTGAACTAAAAACGTTGATTTTTTTTTTAGACTCACCCCAAATATACAGGCTGTTGGAAGTCAACCTATCTTTTTTTTTTTTTAATTAAAGACTAAACTGTCTTTCTTGAAATGACTGAATATGTGACCTGCAAGGCAACACGTCATCTTTACTGTTCACCACTCCTCTCCCTCTTGGTCACAGCCAGTAACCACAGCAAAGGCTGAATTTAACCTCTTCTCAAGGGATAAGCACTGCTGAGGTAAGAGAGGGTCTGCATCCTATTGGAGATGCAAGGCCTAGATATCAAGCTTGTATGGAGAAGACTGGTCCCAAAGATGCTAGTTAAAAGAAGAGGAAGCCTAAGGAAAGAAAACAGAAAGCATGCAGATGCTGCAAGACTTTGCTGGCACAGGATGGGGCTTCTTTCCAAGACTTCTGGTAAATGGTGTAGAAAACCTACCAGATAGTCTCTGTGAAGATGTGGCAAAGGGGCTCACACTTGGTGAAGTTTACATCCCTAGAACACCAGTGGCAAACAGGGAGCTCAGAGAACTGGCGTGGAAGACTCAGTATGCTTCCAAGGGGCCAAGTCCCTCATTTAATTATGGCTGTGAGGAGCCTGGAGAAAAAAATAAGAGAAGAAGCTGGGGACTAGATACCAAAATCAAGTGGAAGCTTGCAGGAACAACCTACTCTAGACTCTTGGCTGTGTCTTAGTTAGGGTTTCTATTGCTGTGATTCTTGGCTTGCTTCCTCTGGCTTGCTAAGTCTGCTTTTTTATAGAACCCAGGACCACCAGCCAAGGGATGGCACCACTCACCATGGGCTAGGCCCTCCCACATTGATCACTAATTGAGAAAATGCATTATAGGTGAATCTCATGGAGGCATATCCTCAACTGAAGCTCCTTCCTCTCTGATGACTCTAGCACCTTGACACACAAATCAGAACAGAACAGGCTGGTCAGAAAAGGTTCAAGTGAGAGTAATGTACATTAAGTCATTTGTGTGTGTTGTGTATATATGTTCATGTGCATTTGTGCATGCATATGAAAGACAGAGGTTGACTTCAGGTGTCTTCTATCTCTTATTACCTTATGATTGGTGCAGGGTCTCTCACCTCTCACTGAACTGGAGATTGATTTAGACAGGTGGGGTGGCCAGTGAGCCCCTGCTATCTGCCTATCTAGTTCTTAGAGTCACATTCCAGCTCAGCTTTTACACAGGAGCTGGGAATCCTAACTCAGGTCCTCATGCTTGCAGAGACGGTACTACACCAACTGAGCTACCTTGCCAGGCCTGCAATGCAGGATTAACAGTGGGAAGGCTCCATCATCACAAAAAGCAACATGACTGGAGTTGCAGCCATTAGACACTTGAACCCTCCAAAATATTGGCAGTGATTTCTATACTAAGAACCTGTGTTCATAGGAGCAAGGTAAAAGTGTTGTTACCAACACCCTTTTTGATTTATATAATCAAAAGAAACTAGCCAACAGAAAGTCACAATTTCTTGCCCAATCTCTGGATATAAGCCAGTTCTTAAAATTGGAGAACTGGTCATGGAATGAATCAGGGCATTTACTGAGAGGATGGGGCTTTAGGGAGCAGGACCTTGTAGTCCCCCCTAAAGTGTATACTTGTCTAGTCTTGTTCCAAATAAGGTAGGCTAGCTTATTAAGGTAGCCATTGGGAATATCACTTAAGAAGGGAAAGAAGTTCCTACATATTTTATAGACAAGAACAATGGTGGAACCTGCAACAATATCTTAGCATCACTGTCAGATTGTGGTTGCGGGTGGAGATAAATAAAACATGGAGTTTTGGATTTGGTCCACTTCAAAGTAATTCCATGATTCCAATGACCACCTAATGCTTGGATGTGTAACTGAAATGGTCACTTTCGATAGTTAGAAAGATTCCTACATTTGTTCCTTCAATATGGGGTAAAAACTAGGATAGGAAGTACAAAAGAATCTTCTTGAACTATTTAGATATTGCAAAGATTTGTGAGAATGCCAGAAGATTATCACAAAGAGGCTCCAATCATAGCTGCTGGGCAAGATGTAGTATTTGCTGGAGGAGATAAATATTGCCTCTTGGTAAAGGAAGCATTGTCCATTTCCCAGACTCCCAAGCAATGGCCTACAGCAGCTAAAGGGGGTGACAATATATAATCCTTCTAGGCCATCTGTTCATATGTCTTCATTTTCTCCATTTATTTTGAACTATATGAAGAAGACATAGCCCATAGGCAATCTTAGACATTTTATGCAGGAAACAGTAAAGCCTATAACAGCTTGGTATTGAAGTGACTATGTGAAGCTATTCCACTGGTTTCTTCAATGGTCTGGAATTTTTATATGAACAAAAAAGAATCAATGGTACTTGAGTAAGCAAAAGGGAAATGTAAAATTATGCACCTGAAGAATTCAGGAATGGCAGAAAAGAGCAGAGTTCCAATTGCTGATGAATCAAAAATTTGGTTTTCATCCTATTATTCTGACTTGTTGGACATTTTGCAAGAGATATGTCATATGGCATTATGAATCTTTGATACATTTCATAGTTTTAATTTTTCCAATGTTAACAGCTTCTTTAAAAAAAGGAAACTAGTATGTTTTTCTAGGTTCATGTTGTCGTTTGTAAACAAGGTCTATTTGGTATAGACCTCCAAAAGTTAGTATACATGTCAATGAGTATAAAGAATAGGCTTGGACGCTAAAAGCAGGATGACCAGACTCATTCCATAGTGAAATTCAGACCAGAAGTGAGAAACAGCAAGGAAAGATAACAAAAGACAGGGTACCTGACAGTTAGCTGCCTAGAACCAAGGGGGCATGTCTTGGCACAGGGGTGTGGAGGTGACAAGTTCTGAGCTGGGTGCTAAAACCTCGTAAGTGAATTTTCAAACATGGCAGAATACATTGAAACTTCTCTATACTAATCTACAAAAGCAGCTTATGGTAAGTACATTCAGAAAGGACAGCAGCGCTTTCTAGAACATAGGGGAATTCGTTTCAAGTGCCAAAGACTGTTTATAAGCCCAAGACAATTTTCTTTTCAAACATAAATTATTTCTTCACCTAGTTCCACAATTGTTTTCTCTTTAAGATGTCAGTTTTAGCCAGCATAAGGAAATTTACTAGGATATCACTGACTTAGTTCTAAGTAGCTTAACATTTTCAGAAAAAAACTCAGATTTCCAACAAAGAAATCCAGGCTACTATGTCTTTCTTCCTTTTCAAACATATTTTCAAGTAAAATAATTAACAGGTAACTTCATAACCCAATGCAGTATCTTTCAAGAGTCACATTTTAACTTTCATTTTTAACATTTACATTTTATTTACAAATATAAAAATTATAAAATTATAAGACACAAAAATGCTGAATAGATTTGCTGAACCTAATTTCTTGTGCTCCAATAAAAATGTTTTACAATCGAGTTCTATCTCTGATTTAAAAACTTAGGAACTGAAACACAAATTCACTACTGAGGTATGGTGATAGTTAAATCAGCCATTGCCCTTTTAAGTACTTTTGTTGTATTTGGTGAGGTAGCACTCTTAATAGGAGAATTTCTTCAGTTCATGTAAAATTGTCCCTCATTCCCCTTTATATAAACCATTTCTCACCACAGGCAGAAGACCATCAAAATAAGGTCAGTATTCTCACTGCTGAATTATGACATTTATGGGAAGAAAGCTTAAGGGAATATGACCTGACATGGGTAGAATTAATTTTATAATTCCCCTAGTTGTAATCATAAATAAAAGGTGTTCATTTTCCCTTCCATCCCTTCTAGCTAGTAACAACTTTAGGAGAAAACTGGACATTTAGAACCCTGACTATGTTAGTATTTTAAATGTTAAAATGTTAAAAATGTTAGTATTTTACTAATATTAACAAAATCAAACTGTCACATGGAGGATGGTGAAATGGTAGTATCAGAAGATTTCCAGATATAAGCAGTCCTACAGACTGTCTGGAGAACCTCATCATAAAACAGATGAGGTCATCCACATATCCTAAAGTGCTATTAGTTATCAGATCCATCTCACTCCTATCAATCACTTTTCTCCAGGCCATTCTCATTTTGATTTGCATTCTAATACAGTCTGTTTGGGGGAGGATATAGGATTGAAAATGTTGCTGATGTGGGCCTCGCATATTCTTACTGCTGGGACAGCATTTCTTACCAAGTAACAAGTAGCTATGGTCACACTGCAGTTATGACCACTGATAGAGTTTTCATTCTAGGGACTGAAATTAGTTTTATGTGTTTAAGTGGTATTCTATATGAGTACAAGTGCTCTGTTGTTCATGTTTAATTCTGTCAGATAAGTCAGTGGAGAACATGAGAAGCGGAAGGTGGGTTACACTGTCATCAAAAGCTTTTATGTGAAGCTTCTGCCTACATCACACAGATGCAGCCTCAATTCCCACCACTTGGTCAACTGACACTTCAATGTCAGGTCACTTCGAGTACATTGTTATAAAAACCAACCCAGTCAATTAGTACAGAGGTGCCTTCAGGAAAAAGAATGAGCAATAAATATTCCAAATTCTACCTGACTTAAAAATCCCGCTATTCTATTGCTTTATCTTAGCACATCTTGGAGTACCATTCTGTGTAGCCACAGTGTCTGTATAGCGGCTAAACTGGGAGGGGCTCCTTACCTTCTGACCATAATTGAACATTATAGCTGATAGAAAATATTGGGGAAATATTTTGGAACAATTTTAAATTCTCAGTGAATTATTTTAATATTATTCATTTAAAAATCACCTGTTCAACTTTTCATAAGCGTTGATTTACTGTTGTAGTAGGAGCTTGGCTGCCATGTGCATGTGATCAAGGTAAAGGACTCATCTGCAGAATGCTATTAACTACAGGATCATTTCTTCCTTTCCTTTTCTTCGTCTAAACCTTCCCATATGCCTGCCCCTCCTCGCTCTTTCAAATTCATGTCATTTTTCATTAACTTTGCTACATGCATATGTACGTATGTAAGCTGATACATATATGCATGTATGTATTCCTAAATATAAGCTATCCATCTTTATGTTATTTGTATGTATGTATGTTTTCAGGGTTGACCATTTGCTATTGGATAACCAATTGGTGTGATCTTCCCTGGGGAAGGTTATTTCTCCTGCTTTCAGCATTTATTTGCTTTTAGTTCTGTATGTAGGGTTGAGGCCTCATGGGCTTTCCCCCGTCCCTGCTGGCACGGCCATTGGTATCACCATTGTTTAGTTCACTGTCTCAGGGTCACCATCGCTGTGATGAAACACTGTGACTAAAGCAAGCTGGGGAGGAAAGGGTTGATTCGGCTCACACTTCCACATCACTGTCCATCATCAAAGGAAGTCAGGACAGGACTTCAAGCAGGACAGGAATCTGATACGGAGACTATGGAGGGGCGCTGCTTACTGGCTTGCTTCCCTTGGCTTGTTCAGCCTGCTTTCTTATAGAACCCAGAACCACCAACACATGGATGGCACTATCCACAATGGTCTGGGCTCTCCCCACATCAATCACTAATTAAGAAAAAACCCTATAGTCTTGCCCACAGCCCAATCTTATGGAGGCACTTTCTTAATCAAGGTTCCCTCCTCTCAGATGACTTGAGCTAGGTCAAGTTGACATAAAAACTATCCAGCACATTCACATGGTATGACCTTATGAGCAGCTTCGACATCACTATGAAACCCAATCTCACAACAAACTCTCTGATCCTCTGGCTGCCCACTTTGTCTTCTTCAGTGTTCCCTGAGCCTTAGGTGCAGAAGTTCTTTTGTTGATGTATCTACTGGGACTTGGCTTCACAATCTACTATTTTTTCTTATGAAAGAGACACTTACAATACAAATTATTAAGGAGAGATTGTTAAAACATGTAGTATTTCCCCTCCTATTAAAACATTTTTTTCCATTTGTGTTCCTTGTCTGAGAGCTGGTGAACGAATGGCTGTCTTATCTGTTTTGACTATTTACTAGTTTTGGCTATTACTTAATGAACTCATTCAATTTAAAAAATACATTCTGGAAAAAAAGATGAAAAATGATTATCTGTAATAGTCTGCTTTTAAAGTAACATTTCCACCTGATACTTCTCAGAAACTTGCACATACACACACTTCTTAGAAACACACATACTTGTACATGCACACACTTTTCAGAAATACACATACTTGTACATGCACACACCTCTCAGAAACACATGTACTTGTACATGCACACACTTCTCAGATACACACATACTTGTACATGCACACACTCACCCCTTCCCCCATCAGAGAAGTCTCTATGGTGTCCCAGGCAGTGTGGAAAAGGAAAAACATTAACATCATTGTGATGTTTTGTGATTGCATGGGAATCTAGTTCTTTAGCCCCTTGTGGATAAGATGAAAAGTTCTCCCATCCCCTGCCATTCAAAGTGTCAATGTGTACCCATGTGCTGGATGTGTTCATCTGCTGTCTCTCACTGAAGAGGAAACTTGTGACCTGGTTCTAAAATGAAGGAAAGGTAAAAACCAACAACTGTACTAAGCATCAGGAAAGGGGGAAATGTGAAAGAATCAGGATTCTTCAATGCCCCTTCATCCAGGAGCATACAAGGTTCTAGTGCTGAGAGACAAGCTGCCAAAACTGAGATGTGTTGGTATTTGCCATAGGAGAGATGGAATCTAAGTTACGAACAAGCCTTCTAAGCACTTAAACTTAAATGAGTATATGAATGCGGGGCAGATAGTGAGATACTTCCCCTGTAAAATCTGAGCCCAGTGAAAGATGCTCGAAAGCACCCAGACATTTCTGCATCCTCAGCAAAGCAGTAGAAGTGTTCTTTGTTTTCAGTACCAAGTGGGAGATTGAATTGATGGTGCTTCTCCAGGACAGCTTCTCCTGACGGAGGAAATGTGCCCTCTCTAAGCACTGATGGACAACTCATTTAATCCCTAATACCAAAAATTAAATGAACACAGTTTAAGACCTGAATCCATGAATGTGCCTTACTATTTACATCCTATGAGAAATTTATCAATTACAACCAGAAGCACTCATATGCACACTTCAAAGTATATGTACTTGTCATAATTCATTGTTACAGCTTATAAAAAGGCATATTACAGCTAGATTTCAATGAGGAAAGTGGAAATAACTCTTCATTTGTATGAAAACAGAAAATAAGCCCTGTGAAAACTACAGCCTGAGATGAGCCTAAATTTAGCTATCTCTGGGAGGCATAGAGAAAGAGAGATAAACTATGTTAATATTAATGTTTAGCTTAAAATTTTCTCTATTGTGTGGAAGTCCATTTATGACGGACATCCCTGAAAAACTAAAGAACTGTCTTTGAATAAAAAAAAAACAGTAACTAAGGAATTTATTAATAATTATCTAAAATTAAAATATTTTCATTATAAAATGGAAAGTTACATGTTGATGGGCATTTCTTCATAAGACAGACTGTTCAACACTAAATATTCAGCTGTTGATAACTTAGTCCATTAACATAGTATAGTGCACATCAAAGCTACCTATTTTTATATTCAATATAAAAATGTAAATCACCTTGACTTGTTTCTTAGCCTTCAAATAATGTGAAAAAATAAATAAAGGGAACAACATGATGCTCTATGAAATATACTTGGCAAATCCCTGGAACACCCCATGAGTTGGCTGTGAACTGTACATTTTTTGGGTCACCATGACTATAAATAGATTAAATATTATGATAAGAAGAATATAACACCCCAAATTCCTCATGTAGAAACCCCAGTATGATTTAAAGTATCTTTAATTCTAATTCCTTAAATCTTATCAGGAATTTTAAATATCAATAATACAGATTTAAAAAAACCATAACAAAAATACATGAGTGAAGAGCAAGTCCAGTTTGGAAGGCTAGGATGGGGAAACTCTCCATCAGACGTGCGCCCGCAGTGGCTGTTCCGGGAACCACACTGGGTTCAGCGGCACTCTGGCTGCACACAGCCGGATGAAACTCCCAAGACTAGAGCTCACCAACCAGAAGGCTGAAGCAGTAAATCTGCCCAGCAACGGCCACAGACAGATGGTGGAGGAAGAAGAGCTATTTCACAATATTCAAAGGTGACAAGGGATTGACATTTAAAATATGTAAGGGACAGTTTCTAAGCAGCAAAAGAAGTGGTCTCATCTGTAATAGGAATGACTGAATCACAGGAGGATATATGCAGAATCAGTAGTATTTACAAGAACAGAAGCTAACACAGACCACACCAAATCATTCCTATAAAATTATACCCAGAAATTTGGAATAAACATCTGTGAAATGAGTAGCTATATTATAAGTTATATGCTACTTTGTTTGACCAGGTCCACATAGTTCTGTGTATTAGTTCTATCCAGATAAAGGTGCATAAAGGCAATATTTAAACACTTGAGTTTATAAAGTTTCTCTATTTCTCTATACACATTCACGCTGTCTAAAAAAAAAGCCTGCTTAAGTCCATAAAGATATGCAGAGGAAGCTGTCCACTGAAGAATATATTTCTGAAAGTCTAAAAAGTTAAAAAAAAATAGGTGGACAGAGAAGGAGACAGATCATTCTTAAAAATGTAAGGTTGAGTGAAAAAATGCAATTAGAGGACATACCATGGGATCTTCATGAACACTGCTAAATGAAGCAAACCAGTCTGCAAAACTGTATTACATGACATTCAGAAATTAAACAAAGCTGGAGGAACACTACACAGACCAGGACCTGCGGTTTGGAGAACATAAAGAACAACTGGAAGTCAAAGAAATACTGTATGGTATTTAGTGTGTGTGTGTGTGTGTGTGTGTGTGTGTGTGTATGTGTGTGTATGTGTGTGTGTATGTGTTATATGGAATATTACTTAAAGATGTGTTACATTTGTTTATGCTGGGGAACATTTGTTTTAATGATGCAAAGATGTGCTGCGTTCTTTTATGTTGCATTTGTTTAACTCTGTGAAGCTGTGTTACTGTGCCTGTCTAAAACACCTGATGGTCTAATAAAGAGCTGAATTGTCAGTAACAACATAAGAGAAAGGATAGGTAGGGATGGCAGGCAGAGAGAATAAAAAAAGGAGAAATCTGGGAAGAGAGGATCGGGGAGCAAGAAAAGGAGGAGTGAGAAGAGAAGGGGAGGAGGACATCAAGGGCCAGCCATCCAGCTACACAGGAAGCCACAGAGTAAGAAGTAAAGAAAGTTATACAGAAAGATAAAAGCTCAGAGGCAAAAGACAGACTTTACATTAAGAAAATCTCACTAACTTTGGAAATCAGTATGGTGGTTTCTCAGAAAACTGGGAATCAATCTACCTCAAAACCCAGCTATATCACTCTTGGGCATATACCCAAAGAATGCTCAATCATACCATAAGGACACATACTCAACTATGTTCATAGCAGCATTATTCATAATAGCCGGAACCTGGGAACAACCTAGATGCCCCTCAACTGAAGAATGGATAAAGAAAATGTGGTACATATATACAATGGAGTACTACTCAGCAGTAAAAAACAATGACATCATGAAATTTGCAGGCAAATGGATGGAACTAAAAAATATCATCCTGAGTGAAGTAACCCAGATTCAGAAGGACAAACATGGTATGTGCTAACTCATAAGTGGATACTAGATGTAAAGCAAAGGATAACCAGACTACAACCCACAGCTCCAGAGAAGCTAGCTAACAAGGAGGACCCTAAGAGTGACACATGGATTGCCCTGGGGAAGGGAAATAGATGAGATCTTCATGAGGGTAGGGGATGGGGGATGAGAACATCAGGGAACAGGATGGGCGAGCTGGAACGGGACAGAGTGGGAGAGCAATGAAAGAGATACCATGATAGAAGGAGACATCATGGAGATAGGGAGAAATCGGGTGCTAGGAAGTTCCCAGGAATACACAAGGATGACCCCAACTTAGACTACTAGCAATAGTGGAGAGGGTGCCTGAACTGGCTTGCCCCAGTAATCAGATCGGTGAACACCCTAACTGTCATCATAGAGCCTTCAACCAGTAACTGTTGGAAGCAGATGCAGAGATCCACAGCCAAGCACCAGGCCGAGCTCCAGGAGTCCAATCAAAGAGAGAGAAGAGGGATTCTATGAACAAGGGGCACCAAGATCATGTTGGGGAAACCTACAGAGACAACCAGACCAAACTAGTGGGAATTCATGAACTTTAGACCAACAGCTGTGGAGCCTCCATGGGACTGAACTAGGCCCTCAGTGTAAGTGAGACAGTTGTATAGCTTGATCTGCTTAAGGGGCCCCCTGGCAGTAAGGATCAGGATCCATCCCTGGTGCATGAGCTAGCTTTTGGAGCCCACTACCTATAGTGAGACACCTTGAACAGCCTCCATGCAGGGAGAGGGGCATGGATCTGCCTCAACTGAATGTATCAGGGTCTGCTGACTCCCTATGGGAGGCCTTACCTTGCTGGAGGAGGGTATGGGAGGTGGGTTGCGGGGTTAAGGCTGGAGGGGGGAGGAAAGAGAGGGAGATCTGTGGTTGGTATGTAAAATTAATAAAGAATTTCTTAATAATAATAATAAAAAAGAAAATCTGGCTAGAAACAAGCCAAGCGAAGGTTGTGCATTCATAAAAAAAATAATGTCTCTTTGTGATTTATTTGGGAGCTGGGTGGCGGGCCCCCAAAGAGTAAAGAGTAAAAACAACCAACAACATGTACATACATATATATGTATAACACACATATGTATATCATATATATGACATCAAAACTTACACAATTACACAATTGTTGCATCTTATTTTATAAAATAAAATTCATTTGCAAGGCTAACAGACTCTAAGAAAGAATGCAGACTCTGACAGGTAACTCCAGTTACATGAAAAATATATGAAACAATCTCAATGAAGAGAATAAGAGAAAGGGTGCCAACCCAATCTTCAAAGGAATAATAATTATTATGATGATGATGTGCCCAAGACAAAAGCACATACAAGCATATGCCATTTCTAGGTGGCAGAGCTGTTTTCTATTGGGGTATCAGTTATCAATCCCATTTTTTA
Source organism: Peromyscus nudipes (assembly GCA_902168325.1). Lineage (NCBI taxonomy): Eukaryota > Metazoa > Chordata > Mammalia > Rodentia > Cricetidae > Peromyscus > Peromyscus nudipes. Next base: position 37,146 of record CABHPH010162845.1, on the reverse strand, counting down.
TTTATTTATTTATTTATTTATTTATTTTATTTATTTATTTATTTATTTATTTATTTATTTATTTATTTATTTAAATTGTATTTATTTGTCAGCAGAAGTTTCTCTCATGCCTACCTGTTCCCAAACACTCAGCAGCCACTTCCCAAGTAATTGATTCAGAGGTTTAATATTACTTATAAATGCTCAGCCAGTAACTCAGGCTTATTATTAACTAGCTCTTACACTTAAATTAACCCATAGTTCTTATATTTGCTTAGCCACGTGGCTTGGTATCTTTTCTCAAAATGGCATTCTTATCTTGCTTTGTCTGCACCTGGTTGGTGACTTCTGACTCTGCCCTTCCTCTTCCCAGATAAAAGCATATAACTATATCTCACATGAGGAAAAGTTGTGTAAAATCCAAGTAAGTTATGCAATTACTTGAAGGAAAACCCCTCTCCTTCAGTGTGAGGTCACACACTAACTTCCTTCCAAAGTGTAGAGAAAGGTGAGGAGAGAAAGAAGGGAAGAGAAGAAAAAAATAAACAGAGAAGGATGGAAAGGAGGGAGAGAAGAAGAGAGCTTCATGGTGGGTAAGCAGCTTTTATGGCCTGGTGGATAAAGCATTTTCTATATAAATCAGAGGACTGATGTTCAGATTCACGGAACCAAAGTAAAACAGGGCACGTGTGGTGGCTACTTGTAAACCTAGGACTCAGGAGGGAGGCAGAGATAGGAGATGCCTGGGGCAAAATGGCTAGCTCGACTAGTTATGATTGATGTGCTCCAGGTTCAGCTAGAGACCCTGTCTCCATAAGAAAAGTGGAGAGCAAGTGAGGAAGACACTGGATATTAACTTCTTGTCTTAATATGCACATGCACACAAATGTACCTGCACATACACATGTGGCCACATATATGTAAACATGTATGTACACATATATGCATATCATATACACATAAATGTGTCACTAGTACAAGGACATATCATTGAAGTATGTACTTCTATATAGGTTAATTGAATTTAAGGAAATATACTAAACTAATGTAAGATGTTAATAATTAAAAGGGAACTAGGTGAAGTGAGTGAGGTTATAAATGAGAATTCTACTATCAGTCCAAGATAATCTTTAAATTTAAAATTGTTCAGAAAATAGGCCCATTACTAAAGAATATAACTAAACACAAGTTCATCATGATAAAGTAAAGGTAATAGCATCTATACAAGACATGCATACAGCTTTTCTAATAAAATTGGAAGTAAATGAGCAGGGGAAAGTTTATACAAATCACATTAAAGATAATGGATTGCATTACTAATTGATAAACAGTTTCTACCAATACAGGAGAATAAAGGCTAACTTCTCAAGCTGAAAGGTGAGCAGTTCATGGAAAAAGGAACATGAGCAGCTTTCAGTGTGCTCAGCCTTGTTTATAACACAATGAATGCACATTGAAGCTACACTGGGACACACTTTCTCACATCGGTTAGCCTGAGGGTCAACAGGTACCTGTTGGTAGCTTACCACCTCTTTGCACATCACTTACTGTGGAGCATTTGGAAATCACCAGGGCTCCTTAATCACACTTCCGGGGGAAATGCAAATGGCCACTCATTAGAGCTGCAAAAATCCCTTCACTGAACATTGGCAAAAATACAAAAGGACAAATGTAAGACTATTCACTGAAGTGGAAAAGATCTCAGAACTGAGCCAAGGCTGAGAGACTGCGGATCAATGGGTTGTATTAGAGAGAGCAGAAGAATTCACACTCAGATGGATGGCCAATTTTGACTAACCTGATAACAAACATATTACAGTGGGAAGAGGCTCTTCAAATAACTGTCATGAAATAATTGAAACTCTGCATGCATATAAATGAATTTTAATTTATACCAATATAGAAACAAAATTAAGTCAAAATTATAATATAAAACACAAGACCATAAAACTTATAAAGCGAGCCTAAGTAGAAACTCTGAACCAGTGGACTACATAAGAGTTTCTTCATTCAATGTTATAACCATGATCCACAGTAGAACAGACTGGTAAACCAGGCTTTGCAAAATTAAATATTCTGTCCACCAGGATGCCATTTCCTCATAGTCATGACTTTGAATGGGAAATATAAATACAAACAAATAAAAAACTAGCCTTTTTTACTAAATCAAGTTAGCAGCAACAAAGATCTTCTTTAATGCCTTGATTATGGACTATTTATTTTTTAAAGATTTCAAAATGTTGAGAAGTATATACATTAGTACTTTTTTAAACATCATTTTCACCCCTCCATCTCCCCCTCCTAACTCCTCCCACCACCCCCACCACACTCCCTCTCAAACTCAAAGCGTTTTCTTCTTTAATTGATATCGTATAAAACCTAGGACCCATTTATTACTAGCAGTATGCTTATTAAGGACAGTGCCAGTTAGTTTTCTATTGCTATGATAAGGCACCATGGGGAGGAAAGGGTTTATTTCATCTTACAATTTTCATATCCTGCTCCATCACTGAAGGAAGTCAGGGGAGAACTTGAGGGAAAACTGAAGCAGAAGCCATGGAGGAGTGCTGTTAACTGGACTGCTCAGCCTTCTTACATAAGCCAGCACTACCTGTCCAGAAACGCCACTGCCCATAGTGTGCTGGGCCCTCCCACATTAATCATTAATCAAGACACCACTTCCTAGATTTGCCTACAGGGCAGTATTATGGAGGCATTTTCTCAATTGAGGTTCCCTCTTTCCAGATATTTCTAGATTTGTGTCAAGCTCACAAAAACTAACAAGCAAAGACCCTTAAGCCTCAGCTAATGGTCATGATAAAAGGATGCGAGTGGCAAACTGAATATCCTCCTGCTGGCCAAAGGTAGAATACTTTGACCAGTAATAAAGACACTAGAAGAAGAAAATGCTATACATCATATAAGCTTAAATTCAGGAAATTGGGGGGGGGGCAGGAAACCCAAATAATGGATGGATGATTTCCATGGAAATCATCTTATTGTTTGAAAAACAGTAACTAAATGAAGAGTCAGGAAATCTTCATTTTATAGAAGTATTTTGGGCAGTAAATTGAACAAAAATGGTGGAATTTATAGTACGCATTGAGCAGTGGGAATGATTCATAGATGTAAATAACTGTCATCAATGGCTATAAGGTGTCACTAGGAACAGACATCCTGGAGTAATGCCGTCTACCTCAGAAGCATCACCCTGCCACTTGTAAACATTTTAACTGTCCTGATCACAGCATAAAATTAACTACACATAAAAATAAATGATCCCTGGAAATTAGTAAGTGACACCTTGTCACACAAACAGTTTAAACTGTAAAGTCCTCCACAGAGAAAGTGACACTAGAAACGAAAGTAGAAAGAACACAGAGGGGGAAAAGAAAGGGAAAGTGGAGAAAGTTCACGCAGATCAAATGGACACAGGCAACCCTCCCCCCACGCCCCCATCCCGCTGAGTCTCCACACAGTCAGCCACTCACTATACATGCTTCTTACTTCATCTTTATTCAAATAACAATTGGTAAAACATTGTCAAAAAGTAGAGAAAACAGAACGAGGCTATTTCACTTTATCAATTAAGGATTGTTTTAAATTTAGTTTTGACAATGGCACCGTGTTTATGATTTTAAAAGCACCTTTGTCTTTGAGCTATGTAAAAGGGGTCTTTCAAGCTGAGCTTAGATGCATACACCTCAAATTCCTAGCAACTCTAGAGGTGGAGGCAGGAAGATTGCAAATTCATGGCCAGCAAAGCTACAAAGTGGTTCAAGGCCAGCCTAGGTTTGAAAGTGAGACACTCCCCCACCAAAAAAATTAATCAATTAATAATATAAAGAGAGCGTTGGAATATAGGTCAATAACAGGCCTTATCTAACTTGTGTATAGCCTTGGGCTCAATCAGAATACCAAAAATAAAAAAGTCATGAAAAATAGGCATAAAACATAGAAAATATGTACAATATATCAGATAGTATATTAGGATGCTTTTGAGTGTGTGTAAGAAGGTCAGAAGGCAAACTTGAGTGCTGATCTTCACCTTCTGCCTTGTGTGAGACAGGACCTCTTGCTGTCAACAGTACATTTGCCAAGCAAGCTGACCTCTAAGATTCTAGGGATTCTCTTGTCTATCTATCCAACACCCCTAGATGTTTTCTTATGTAAAGAGGGAAAGAAACCCTAGAGTAAATGGCAAATAGCAGTGATGATTATGGTGACAATAAAGCAAATCCAAACTGAATAGTTAAACAAACTGGCTATTAGTGAAATATGTGAACCAGCTATTAACCTCCCCTCCCCACATGAGGCTGAAAGGAAAGAAAAACAAAACAAAACAACCCTCCCCAAAACATACAAATGTTACGTATGTGGCCTCAAGTACTTTAGTTATCATGGACATTTGGATTTCAGGACCTGTGTCAGTAAATACTATAACCAATGCTCCAACTTCCCTCTCAGAACAGGAAGCCTTGACACAGCATCGAAACCTCTATTAAATAAGTTAAAAGTCCCCAAACTAACATGGCACAGGAAATACGTCGATTCAATAATGCCCATACTATTGCTTCCCATCTCCGTGTTCCTTTAGTGGGTCTTCTCATTTGAGACAGGGTCTTACTCTGTATGCCAGCCTTCCTTTAAACTCATGGGCGTCCTGCCTCAGCTTCTGAAGTGCTGGGAGTACAGGCTTGAGCCACCACACCCAGCTTGACTAATGGTTCTGAATGGTTTCCTTCCTTTGATGGCAATTCCTCTCCAAAAGAGTTCTGCTATAGTAGGCTTCTTTTTCTTTCAAAGGTGAAAGCATCATCATTAAAATGAGTAGAGGCTAAAATCTACAGCATTATTAATTACTTCTTCATTTTTCCCATGAATATTTTTCTATCAAGCACTAAGTTCAAGTTCAGTACATAAAATTATTTTGAAGGAAGTGTATATTAAAGATAAGAGGGTTTTAGAAATGAAGTTCCCCATGCCCCCTGCTTGATGAGATGAGACACTATGTTGCTCTCAATGTCCTGTGGCCATATTTAACAACACTCAAAACGTACTAGGAATGCGGCAGCTGAGCACTAGTGCTTCCCAGGGCAGAAATATTTATATCTGAGCTGTTAGTTCAATGAACTGAATGAGGATCTTCACATTGACTTCTATGTCGGTCCAATCCCTCTGGGCTTCTATCATGTAAAGCAGATTCTAGTGTGATTGTTCTCTCAGAGCAGGGTAGTGAAGTAACTAAGATGATAGAAGAATCCATGAGCAGCCATGTCTGGCACATCTTATCTCTGCATATTAGTAGCTATATATAAGTTCTTGTGCTTCAGTTTTACACCAGAGAAACTCGGATAATCAAATATATATAATGAGTCCATAGGGTCTTACTGTAATTGATTATAATAATGCTAGTTATAAAGAAAAAAGTTGAGGTAATCAATGCTATCACTCCACATGGTTGGCACATGCAGAATCTCCGTCAGCATGAGCCACTGCCATTATTTTGTCTTTACTGTAGAACTTGGCTGTTCTCCCAGTTTGATCATCAATGATGATTTAAAAATTACAATTTGAAGCATCAATGAATACAGCTGAACCCTTATCAAGCACTTGGTAGCATGAGGGATGTTTGTCTGACACAGTCAATTCCTAAGTGAAAGTCTATGGGTAGTTCAGAGCTCCCATAAATGCTTAAGAAAGTACTTTACAAATTAATGTCAAAATGGATATTTTTAGGAGACAACCATCATAGTTTTTAGCATGGTCTGTGGCCTCATCTTCCACCATATGCATGTCCATACAGGAGACACCAGTCCATACAGGGAACTGCTCCAGTTCCCCCATGGTACCTTGTTAGTGCATACTTTTGTTTATGTTGCTTGATTTGCATTTGGTCTACTTCCTCCACTCTCAGGAAGAACTCCTCCAGGAATCCTTTCCATGCCTTTCTGGGGCATATTACACAATGCTTATCTAGACCCCTAGAATAGTCTCTCTATATATTCAATTACTGAATTAGTTTTACGTTATAACATTGATCTATTTAGGGAAGACAGTCTTAGCTCTTTCAGGAAAACTCATTTATGACCAATCTAGTAAAATACCTGATAGCAATAAGCCCTAACTAATATGTTGGTTGAATATACACATGAGAATGTTTATTTTCATTTTGATTAGCTCTCTGCTCTTAAAATTCCGTATGATGTGAGATGTTAAAAATATGAAGGTCAACTAACAATTTTTTAATTACTATTATCAAAATTTCAGATTGCCCACTTATTAGTTATACGTTGTGTTACTCAGGAGAAAAATCAATCCTTCTCCACTGCTCCCTGAACATTTCTATATGCTAAACTTGCCTGATAAAATAATACCCACATACTACACTCTATGCCTTTAACTCTATCACTTTTGGAGGGTGTTTGGTAGGAGTGAAATTGGCTTCTTGTGTATGTAATCAATCAGTTTTGGGTCCTCTATCTCCATGACTCTGTCCAGAAAGAAGGAATCTGATTCATCATTACCACTGTGTGAGCTGTAACAGAAAGCAGTTTCCTCATGTTAAGAAAACTGATTACACCTCCCATCCCCACCCCTTCAACACATAGTTACAAAGCACAAATACTGGTGGGTAAGCCTCATTTTCTGACATCAGAGCAGCCGATATCCTTATAGGTCATGTTTGCTTCATGAAATTACCCATTTAAACTGTTTCTTATAAAGTGAATGGAATCATAAAAAACTCATACATTATGCTATTGGACAAAGAAGTGGAAAGGAGAAAGGCGAAGGATGAGTCTAATACAGTACATGTCCTGTATCACAACTCATGGGATAATCCCTAGACAGTCTGGGTCCCATGTCGTTCATCTCTTAAATGACATATCTTTTGCATAAGACTGCTTTGACAGTAAAAAAATTTTTAAAGAAATATCTATAAAAGCACACAAAATATTTTAAAAACCTTCATACTAAGAATTCAAATTACTAGTCTAAATTTCAATCATGTTACTTCAAAAAGCTATTTCAACACATGGTTAGAATATGATACACTGGGGTGCCTCCACACTGTGGAGTACTAAGCAGCCATAATAAAGGAATAATAATGATCTTTTTTTGGTTGTTTATACTTTCTTATTTTTTTAAAAATTTAATTAATCTAGGGGCTAGAGAGATGGCTCAGTGGTTAAGAGCACCGACTGTTCTTCCAGAGGACCCAGGTTCAATTCTCAACACTCACAGGGTAGCTAATAGATCTTTAACTCCAAGATCTGACAACCTCACACAGACACACATGTACGCAAAACACCAATGCAACTGAAGATAAATAAATTAAAAAAAAAAAAACTGGGTGGTAGTGGTGCATGCCTTTAATCCCAGCACTCGGGAGGCAGAACCAGGCGGATCTCTGTGAGTTCGAGGCCAGCCTGGTCTACAGAGCAAGATCCAGGACAGGCTCCAAAAGCTACATAGAGAAACCCTGTCTCAAAAAAAAAAAAAACCCAAAACAAAACAAAAACAAAATTAATTGATTTATTTTAAATCTTGACTGAAGTTTCCTCTCCCTCCTCTTATCCTCTCCCCTCTCCTTCCCCCACTCAATCCACTCCTCCTGTTTCTGTTCAGAAAGGGGCAGACCTCCCATGGGTATTAACAAAGCATTGCTTATCAAGTTGAAATAAGAATAAGCACCTCCCCTTGTATTTAGGCTGGTCAAACCAATCCAGTATGGGGAATAGGTTCCCAAGAGCCAGACAAAGCATTAAGGACAGGTCCTGCTCCCATTGATAAAAGTCCCACAAATAGACCAAACTACACAACTATCACATATATGTAGAGGGCTTAGGTTGGTCCCAGGCAGGCTCCTTGAATTGGCTCAGACTCTGTGAGTTCCTATGAGCCAGGCTAGTCATTTCTGTGGGTTTTCTTGTGATGTCCTTGACCCCTTGGCTCCTACAATCCTTCCTCCTTCTCTTCAGGACTCCCCAAGCTCACCTAATATTTGGCTGTGCTCTCTGCATCTGTTTCTATTAGTTACTGAATGAAGGCTCTCTGATGACAACTGGGGTAGTCACCATCTGGTCACAGGAGATGGCAAGTTCAGGCTATGTATCCACGATTGCTAGGAGTCTTAACTGAGGTTATCCTTGTAGATTCATAGGAGTTTCCCATGCCATCAGGTTTCTATTTGACCCTGAAAAGTACCCCCCTCACTTTCCAGTCATCTCTTTCAGTACTTTCCCCCTCCATGTACCTCCCCAACCTGATCCCTCAAGTTCCCATCTCCACCCGACCCGACCATCCAGGAGATCTCTTTTGTTTCCCTTTCCAGGGAGATCCACGTGTCCTCACTTGGGCCTTCTTTGTTATTTCGCCTCTCTGGGGCTGTAGATTGTAGTATGGTTATCCTTTACTTTACAGCCATTAATCACTTATGAGTGAGTACATACCATGTTTGTCTTTCTAGGTCTGGGATACCTCACCAGTATGATTTTTTTCTAGTTCCACCCATTTGCCTTCAAATTTCCTGATGTCATTGTGTTTAACAGATGAGTAGTACTCCATTGTGTAAATGGACTGCATTTTCTTTATCCATTTTTCTGTTGAGGAGCATCTAGATTGTTTCCAGTTTCTGGCTATTACAAATAAAGCTATGAACATAGTTGAGCAAGTGTCCTTGTGGTATGATTGAGCATCCTTTGTGTATATGCACAAGAGTGGTATAGCTCGGTTTTGAGGTAGATTGGTTCCCAATGTTCTGAGAAACCGCCATATTGATTTCCAAAGTGGCTATATAAATTTGCACTCCCACCAGCAATGGAGGAGTGTTCCCCTTGTTCAACATCCTCTCTTGAATAAGCTGTCATATGTGTTTTGATCTTAGCCATTCTCACACGTGTAAGATGGAATATCTGAGTCATTTTTATTTGTATTTCCCTGATGGCTAAGGATGTTGAACATTTCTTTAAGTGTTTCTTTGCCCTTTGAGATTCTTCTCTTGAGAATTCTCTGTTTAGGTCTGTACCTTATTTTTAAATTGGATTATTTGGTTTTTTTTGATGTCTAGTTTCTAGCTAGAGCAATAAAACAACAAAAGAAGATCAAGAGGACACAAATTGGGAAAGAAGATGTCAAAGTATCGGCATTAGCAGATGACATGATAGTATGCACAAGCGACCCTCAAAATTCTACAAACTCCTACAGGTGACAAACACCTTAGGAAAGTGGCTGGATACAAGGTTGACAAAAAAAAAAAGCAGTAACCCTCATATATACAAATGATAAATGGGCTGAGAAAGAAATTAGAGAAACATCACCCTTCACAATAGCCACAAACAATATAAAATATATTGGGGGTAACTCTAGCCAACCAAGTGAAAGACCTGTATGACAAGAACTTCTAGTCTTTGAAGAAAGAAACTGGAGAAGATATCAGAAGATAGGCAGCTTTCCCATGCTCATGGATCTGTAGGATTAACATAGTAAAAACGGACATCTTACCAAAAGCAATCTACAGATTCAACACAATCCTGATTAAAATTCCAACACAATTCTTTAGAGACCTTGAAAGAACAATACTAAACTTCATATGGAAAAACAAAAAACCCAGGATAGCTAAAACAATTCTGTACAATAAAAGAACTGCCTGAGGTATCACCATCCCTGAACTCAAGCTCTACTACAGAGCAATAGTAATAAAAAAATGCATAGTATTGGCATAAAAACATACACATGGATCAAAGGAATCAAGTTGAAGAACCAGACTTAAGTCCACAAAGCTATGGACACTTGAATTTTGACAAAGAAACCAAAATTACACAATGGAAAAAAGAAAGCATCTTCAGCAAATGGTGGTGGTATAAATGGATGTCTGCACATAGAAGAATGCAAACAGATCCACATCTATCACCCTGCACGAAACTCAGGTCCAAGCGGATCAAAGACCTCAACATTAATCCAGTTACACTGAACCTGATAGAAGAGAAAGTGGAGAATAGCCTTGAACGCACTGGCATAGGAAACAACTTCCTGAATTAGTAGCCCAGAAACTGAGATCGACAATTAGTAAATGGGACCTCATGAAATGGAAAAGCTTCTGCAAGGCAAAGAACACTGTAAATAGGAAAAAACGGCAGCCTACAGAATGGGCAAAGATCTTCACCAACCCCACATCTGACAGAGGGCTGATCTCCAAAATACATAAAGAACTCTAGAAAAAATAACCTTTATTGCTGATTATGTAGGGGTCTCTAAGATGTATTAAGCAAAAAAAAGGAAGAAATAGGCAGACTAAATTTTATATATTCTCACATATATTCATATACATAAACATAATCTGGTTTGGTTTTATTTATACTTTTATAAGAGTCTGGAAGATTCTGAAAAAGATGTCGTGGTGGTGGGACAAGGGGAAAAAGTCATCTCCTGAAAATATGACCCTAACCTACCTCTGCTTTTGAATAATATAATTATTTAAAAATAACTGAAAATAAAGTTTTGTAATGCTAAATAAAGTGCAACAAATGAATATAACTCTATATTAATAGCAAAGTCACAAAAATAACAACACAAATAACTGCAAGTGGAAAAGTTTTAGACTCAGTAGTCCTAGTGGATACTGTCTTTACCAACTCCAGGTGAGAACTGTGGAAACAGCTACTATTTATTATGTAAACTATAGATATGCCGTTTCAAATCATATGGATTTTGGTTAAAGAAATAAGAAAATAAAATTTAAACAATGGACTAAAGTTGAATTCAAAATATCAAAATTGGCTCATGATTTATATGTGCATTCTTGCATATATGTGTGAACACATGCAAATTTGTGCTTTTTGGGTCATTTTATCCCCATTTGTTGTAAATCTAGGGGCAAGGCTAGCACAGTAATATTGCTTATGTAGAAGTCCGTAGTGATATGTAATGTGATATATACACTTATTTTTAAAAAATTCAAAAAGAAGATAAATTAAGGCATACAAAAAAGAGCTCAGGGACAGTTTTCTACCTTCCTGAGGATCTTTTAGCTTCATGGTGGGGTGAAACCAACTCTCACTTAACACAAACTGTCCTTTACATTTTGAACGTTGACTTTTCTTGGCCTGTCAACATGTGGCTCGTATCATGTTGTAATGTTGTATATGTAATGGAATGCAGAAGCAGGAACTCACAGCTTACATGTAGTCAAGAACTCACAAGGGGAAACCACTGATATTCTTTGGTGTGCTGTGTGCTTAACTACAACATACATATGAGTTGGGAGTTTAAAATGCATTTTCAAATATTTCCAACTTAGAATGAGCTTTTGGGATCATACACCATTCTAGGCCTGGAAGACTCTGCATATAATAAAATGCTTAAGATATTAAAGTAGCTCATTGGTGATACTGTTTGATGTATTGTACTACCCTTCTGAATTCTTGATACACATACTACAATTTTCCCAATAAAAATTTTGATTGATGGGGGGATTTCAATTTATTCTCCCTTGCTGGTAATTCAATATGCAGAACATACTTTAAAGTATCTACTTTGTTCTAGGTTTTCCAATGAAGTTTTCAGCGTTGAGTGTTAGAGCAGAGGGTGGAACTCCTGGTGAACTTCCAAAAAGCTCACAGTGTTTTTTCTGTGCAGAGCTCCCATGCAAGAAAGAGCAAAAGGTACTGTGTGACTGCTTAAAGCATGCTGCTTAGGATGATCAAACAGACAATGAAGAAGTTACTTTATAAACTCAAAGTGTTGTCTAATTCTGAAAATACTGTTGTTTACTTTCCACCTTTTCTGGATCTAAAGGCTACTTATAAATCATACATGAGTGTCATGAGCTTTAAGTCTGCTATGTTAAATTCAATGTTAAATTCATTCCATTTTCAACACTCAGACTCCCCTGAAGACTAAATATTACCTATTTACAATCTGTTTCAGGAGACCAGCTGGCAGGGGGACATCTTTAAAGCTATTCTCCAGCAGCCAAATTCTCTTCCATGCTCTCTATTCCTGTGTGAATGGGGCTCTCCTATACAACTTGCTTGCTGATCTAGGATCACTTTTTAAAAGATCATCACTGGATGGGCAAGCTGGCTTAGCAGTTCAAAGCCTTTACTGTACAAACCTGATGATCTGCGTTTGACCCCTGGAACCCAAGATGGAAGGAGGAAACTGATTCCTGAAAATTGTCCAGGGACCTTCACATGTGCACCATGGGATGCATGTACCTGCACTGACTTTCACATGTGCCCCATGGGTTACATGCACAGGTCCTGACCTTCACACATGCACCATGAGATGCATGTACCTTCATTGACATTCACATGTGCACCAAGGGATGCATGTGCCTGCACTGACTTTCACATGTGCAACATGGGTTACATGCACAGGCCCTGACCTTCACACGAGCACTATGGGATGCATGCATTTCTACTGACCTTCACATGTGCATCATGGAATACATATACCTGCACTCATTTCCTTTTCACAATACAGTAATAATATATGGAATTCATCTGATTCTCTACATATTTGCATCAAATACTGTAAATTCAAATATACTTTCCTTTTTAAATCAATGACCCCGTTCTCCCCATTGAAAACTGACTTTCCCCCTCACATAATAAGCCTGACTACAGTTCCTGCTCCCACTACTCCTCCCAGGTCACCCACCTACCTCTCACCTGGATCAGCTCCCTGTCTGTCTCTCATTAGAAAGGAAACAGGCTTCTAGGGATAACAATCAAATAACATAGAGTAAGACAAAACAAGAAACAATACACTAGAATTTGATAAAACACACAGAAGAAAAAGACCAACAAAAGTCACAAGAAACAAAGACTCACTCATTTACACATTCAGGCATCCCATTAAAACACTAAACCAGAAGCTGTAATATATACACAAAGAAACTGTAAGGTAAAAAAAGAGAAGAAAAAATATAAATAAAATTAATTACAAGATGAGAGAGACAGACAGAGAGAGAGAGAGAGAGAGAGAGAGAGAGAGAGAGAGAGAGAGAGAGAGAGAGATCCTGACATGACATTATGAGACAAGGAACTTCCAAAGATGCCATTAAGTTCATTTTCTGTTGACCATCTTTTTCTGTTGGCCATCTACAGCTGGGCGTGTAGCCTACCCTGGAGAGTAAGTAGTTTGTTTCCCCAGTTACACTCCTGTGGACGAAACTAAATTTTAATTGCATGTGGTTATCAATTGGAGATAGCTTCTTGGTTAGGGATGGGGGCATATATTCACTTCTCTTTTCTGCTCTAGAACTCCATCTTGTGCAGACCTGTACAGGCTCTATGCATGTTGTCTCAGTCTCTGCATTCATATCTGCTTCCATACTGTTAACTGAGAGGACATTTTTTCCTTGACTTCCTTCATCTCCCTCTGGCACATACTCTTTCTGGCTTCTCTTTCACAGAGTTCCCTGAGTACAGAGAGGGGTGGGATTTGATGGAGACATCCTATTTATAGCTGAGTGTTCTAAGATCTCTTTCACTCTCTGCATAATGTCTGGCTGTGGGTCTCTGTATTTGTTCCCCTGTGCTGCAGGAGGAAGCTTCTGATGATGGCTGAACAGGGTACTGATCTATGAGATCATGATTTAACAGCAGAATGTCATTATGAGACATTTTAGTGCTTTCTTTTTCGTTTGTTCTGTTTTTAGAACAGTAGTATTTGGTTTTGGGGTCAGTTGTGGAGACCAACCTGTAGTCATGGCAACACCCTGGGTTATTTGGGGGGTTCCTAAGGCATTCCTTTGGGCAACTCAATTAGATGTAACCCAAATGCAAATCAGGATGATTTTTTCCCTAGTTCCATCCATTCATCTGAGAATTTCAAGATTTCATTTTTTTTTAAAATGGCTGAGTAATTATGTAAATGTACTACATTTTCTTTACTCATTCTCCTGCTGAGGGGTGTTTAGGTTGCTTCTAGTTTCTTGTTATTATGAATAGATCAGCAACGAACATGTTTGAGCAAGTGTTTTTATGATGGAATAAAGTGTCCTTTGGGTATATGCCCAAGAAGGTATACCTGGATCTTGGGGAATATCAATCCCCAGCTTCCTGAAGAAACACCACACTGATTTCCACAGTGGCTGTCTAAGTTCGCACTTCCACTAGCAATGGAGGACTGTCCCCCTTGCTCTGCATCCTCATCCTTATGAGCTGTCACTTGTTTTACTGATCTTAGCCATCTTGATGAATGTAATATGAAATCTCAAAATAATTTTGATTTTCATTTCCTTGATGACAAAAGATGTTGAACATTTCTTTAAGTATTTCCCAGTCTTTTGAGTTTCCTCTTTCGGCATTCTTTGTTTAGATCTGTACCCTATTTTTAAATTGAGTTATTGGTTTTCTTGATAACTAGTTTCTTGAGCTCTTTATATAGTTTGACTATTAGCACTCTATTGGATGTGTAGTTGGTAAAATCTTTTCCTATTCTGTAGGATATCACTTTGTCTAAATGCATTTTACTGTGTGGAATCTTTTCAGTTTCATGAGGTCCCATTTATTAGTTGTTGTTCTTAGTGCCTGGGCTAATGGTGTTTTGTTCAGAAAATCTTTTCCTGTCCCAATGAATTCAAGACTATTGCCTATTTTTTTCCTTTTATCGGATTCAGTGTATCTGGCCTTATGTTAAGGTCATTGATCTATTCAGAGTTGAGTTTTGTGCTGGGTGATAGGTAAGTATCTATTTGCATTCTTCTACATGCAGCCTTCCACCTGACCGGCATCATTTGTTGAAGAAGCTGCCTTTTCCCTGGTGTGTATTCCTAGATTCTTTACATATATAAATTCACATGTCCAAAGGTATGTGGATTTATATCTGGGTCTCCAATTTGACTCCATTGATCAACAACTGTGTCTTTGTGCTAATACCATGGTGTTTTTGTTATTATAGTTCTGTAGTACAAATGGAAATTGGGGAATGGTGATACCTCCAGCAGTTCTTTTATTTTTCAGTATTGTTTTAGCTGTTCTGTTTTTTGTTTGTTTGTTTTGTGTATGTGAGTATGGGCACAAGTATTTCCATATGAAGCTGAAAATTGTTCTTTCAATATTTGTGAATAATTGTGTTGGAATTTTGACAGGCATTTTATTAAATTAATAGATTGCTTTTGGTAGGATGGCCATTTTTATGATATTGATCCTCCTACCAAAACATGAGCATGGGAGATCTTTCCATCTTCTGATATCTTCTTTAATTTCCTTCATCAATGCCTTAAGGTTTTTTATCATATAAGTCTTTCATTTGTGTGGTCTAGAGTTACCCCAAGATATTTTCTATTATTTGAAGCTATTGTGAAAGGTGTGGTTTCCCTGATTTCTTTTTCAGTCAATTTGTCATTTATATAGAGAGGGCTACTGATTTGTGTGAGTTAATTTTGTGTCTTCCTACTTTGCTGTAAGTGCTTATTGGCTGTATGAAAAAATCATAAAGAATTAAACACCACTTTTAAAAGGCATGTAGAATAGAAATTTTCAAAAAACACAATATCCTCTCTTACAGATTTGAGATACGAAATATTTCCCTTTTCTTCCACTAAAACAACATTAGAAGAACTGAGCTTCTTGAGGGAGTGAATGTATAGTTGTAAACTACATGGTTATGTGGGGTGGGGGTATCTTCCTTACTTCTCCATCCCAGTTAAATTTGTCTAAAATTTCCCCATATTCTTTACTTTGTGTTTTGGTCATTTTTGTAGTAAATGAGATCAAAATGCTTCCAAATTCAGAGGTGCAAACACTTAATTGGCCGAGAAGTAGAAAGGCCCAGCTGGAGCTGCATGGGGGCTTTTTATATAGAAACTTTCACTTCTGCCAATCTTCCTTACAGAGGCTCATTTCATTTTCCTGCTGGTAACACTCAAATCCCTTCACAGTTCATTGATACTGCATTGGCAACCTTTTGTTTTCAATCAAAGGAAGATACTGAAGCAATGCTCAATTGAGCTAAGTATACATGACACAGTGTACTTATGTCCTTGCCAGCAAGGACCATGGCTGGGGGTGTGTGTGGAGATGACATCTCACATCCAATATCCCTGTACTTTACCCAGAATTGGATTATGATAAATTATGATGACAGCACTCTGATAAATGCTGATGCCACCTTTTCTATTGTTTCACCTGCAAACAGCCTCTCATGGGTGCACCAAGAATCCAAAACCGATTCTCTGTCACTCATGGTTGAAAATGAGAGGCCAATATTCAAATAAGGCTTTATACAGTTTCCATGGAGATAGAATTTTGTATTTTCTCACTTATTGCTTCAGAATCACTGGGGATTGCTGTAAGGTTTTGCTGATGGGTGTCTTTCTATAAACCTTTTAAGTAAAAGACTTCTTTAAGGTCAAAGAACTTTTACACTGTGTAGTAAGTGGCAGAAACGAGATGAGTGTTTCATTCTTTGCCTCCAGGATACTCCATATCCATGCTGCTTTAAAGCCTCCCATCATTGCCCACATGTAATACACTGCAGCCATGATCTTCCAAGAAACTAGGAAGACAGCAGAAGGCAAATGGAAAACTAATTGAATAAATTGAAGTTTGACTCCCAACCTGAGGGACCAGGCAACCTGCTATATGAGTCAATATCAAACACTTGGTCTGTGAGAACAATCTATTTTATATTACCTAAATCTTTCATTTCTTTGTACTTTTCCAAAGTAAGGTAAGTCAATTCTAATAACTGTTATTTCACCTTTGATGGAAACACAGGTAATTATGTGTTTTTAAGGAACTGGGCATTAGAGAGTTCATCACATTATTTTTCTTTTATAGTTATATTATTGGAAACCCAGAGGAGTAAAGATTTGAAAAGCACTTGGTCTGTGTACCTTTCCTTTTCAAAAATTTTTTATGGAGAGCAAAAGTTACACCCCATGCCTTGTGGCTGGAGCAGGTGG
This sequence comes from Peromyscus nudipes, assembly GCA_902168325.1. Lineage (NCBI taxonomy): Eukaryota > Metazoa > Chordata > Mammalia > Rodentia > Cricetidae > Peromyscus > Peromyscus nudipes. Next base: position 20,249 of record CABHPH010162845.1, on the reverse strand, counting down.
GACTCTACCAAACACAGCCTGGGGTTTCTAGCTCTGACCCACAAGAGGACTCCAGCAACACCTCCACACCAACCAGGAGCCCACTCTCCAGAGGCACGGCACAGTTGGGCACTATTATGATCTCTTTGTGATGAGGATCTCATGGTCCTGTTCAGAGCCAGGATAGACTGAGTGCAACAAGGAGGCACACACACGCACACACACACACACACACACACACACACACACACACACACACACAGGCCTGGGGTGGTCTGCCCTGGGCTTTGAGGAGAAAACACAGATCCACCTGGCACCTTTCAGCACCAGGCAGACAGGCACTATTATGGCGAGCAAAAGTATGGTATGGTACGGGAGAGAAAGACAGGATGGTTCAGGTTTCTGGGGACAGAGGCATATATGAAGAGGTGAAAGAGGTGAGGAGTCAGCTGAGGTGGGTGGCTTGATTGTCACTCAGGGTCATGGTGATGCCTGGGTCTGGGCTGCTGCTAGGGCCCAAGTCTTGGTGCATGGCTCTGATGCACCCATAGCTGCAGTCTCTGTTGATGTTCCTGGCTCCTGATACCATCAAAGGCGAGAGGTTAGGGCTGTACAGAGTTGGCCCTGCCCCTCACTGGCTGGAACACTAGGGAGAACTGGTCCTTCCCTTCACCGGCTGAAGCACCCAGAAAAGAGGGTCCTACACCTCACCTGGGCAGCACAATAAAGCTGACCTTGAGGGCATGAAAGCAGTAGAACTGGCCCCGCCCCTTGCTCATCACTGCAAGGGGTGAACTAGCCAGGGCAATGCTGGAGAGCTCACTCTGGTGGTGAGGCCAAAGTGGATTATGATACAAAATACAGGGGAGAGCTGGTGGGCTGACCAATCCTGCAACTACCCAGGCCCAGAATCAGGGCTATGAGTTGGCCCACCCCAACATCCACCCCATCTATGACCTGTGGGAATACATGAAGGGGCCGATCCTGTAGACCTAAAACTATAGTATTTTCACAACAAAAGGCAACAAGAGGATCTCCAAGAGGAGTCCCAGTGAGGGCCCAGCATCGAGCTGTATCTATGACATAACAGGTATTTAAAGAAGGCTGCTGGTGTGTTTTATGCTACAAATCAACAAAACAACAACTATAGAATAAATACTGTGAGTGTGTGGTTTTATTCTTAGTTGAAGAAAATTAGTTTAATTAAGCATAGATAAAACGATAAAGAGAAAATTTCTCTATTAATTTAAAGGAGACAATGAAATACCTAGAAAAATGAGATTTTTATAACTCTCAAATGTGGCTGCCTTATTTCACATTAAAATAGAAGGATTTCAACTAACACAGCTCAAAACTAGCATAACAAAATAGTGGGGTAGGTTATCGTGTTAATCTTTTTTTTTGGGGGGGGGGTTTTCAAGACAGGGTTTCTCTGTGTAGTTTTGGTGCCTGTCCTGGATCTCGCTCTATAGACCAAGCTGGCCTCGAACTCACAGAGATCCACCTGGCTCTGCCTCCCTAGCTCTGGGATTAAAGGCGTGCACCACCGACGCCCTTGTGTGAATTCTTAAACATCTTAGAGAAGGAGGAGAACCCAGGAGGAGAGGGCAAGGAAGACAAGAAGAGAAGAATGGGCATTAAAGATTTCCTGGAAAGCCCAGGGATGTTTACAGAGGTAAACAAGCTGGTATCTTCATGCATTCTAGTGAGGAAGTTGTTGCACTGAAGAAGCAGAGGAGCTTAAATGGAGTGAGTTAAAAAAAATGCCTTGGTCATGCACAGAGCACCAAGGGTAAGAAGCTGCACCAGAGAATAAAATGTAGGCAGCTATAATAAAGTGTGGAAATGGACATTAGTAATTTCCTTCTGGAAGAGGAAGAAAAACTGGGAAGGCACACTGAATTTGACCATCTGTAGATATAAAGGGATTGGAGCCCCTTTATAGTCACTATCAGAGAGACACCACATCTGTCGGCTAGTTGTCAACCTGGCACAAGGTATACATATTCATTTGGGAAGAGGGAACCTCAGTATAGAAAATGCCACCGCCAGAATGGAATGTCAGCAATCCTGTAGGATATTTTCTTAATTAGTGATTTATGGGGGAGGTCCCACCCCATGGTGAGTGGTGCCACCCATGGGCTGCTGGTGCTGTGTTGGATAAGAAAGCAGGCTGAGCAAGCCATGAGGAGCAAGACAGTAAGCATCACTGGCCTCTGTATCAACTCCTGGCCTGACTTCCCTAGATAATAGACTACAAGCCATAAAGTGAAATAAATCTTTCCCTTCCCAAGTTCCTTTGGTCATGGTGTTTTATCACAGCAATAGAAACCCTAACTAAGACAACACATTTCAGCATCAATTTATATTTTTATTTTTAAAAAATTATTAACTGTACAATTTATGAGGAACAAGGTGATATTTTATAAGTTTTCCATGTGTTCAATGCAATAGCATATCAATCATGGCAGCTAATATTTGCTACTTCTCAGATATTTTTAGAAGTGTTTTGATTAACATGAAATAATTGCCACATTTATGAAGCACAATGTGATATTTTAATGCATGTAAAAAATCCTGCTGACCAAACAAGTGTAATCAACATTTCTATCTCCTTCTCGTGACCTTTTGTTTGGAACCTCCAAACTCCTCTTTCCAGTTACTCACAAAATACATGGGTAGTTGTGAAACTGTAGCCACCACTGTTCTGCAGAACACCACACTTTATCACTTCTATCTATGCTTAAGTTCCTACTATGCAACTGCCCACCACCTTTTCTATGATCTAGCCTCTATCACTATTACACATTTCAATGAACATATTTTAATATCATTGAGAGGGACATGTGGATTTGTTTTTCTGTAGCTGCTCTTTTACTTAGCATACTATAATCTGGATCCATGCACTTTGCTGCAGATGATGGGATCTTACTCTTGTGTATAAATAATAGCCACAGATACTACATTTTCTGTATTTGGGATTTAGTATTCTGTGTATATACCACATTTTCTATGGTCATATTTTCACTTATGGACCTTGCTAATGTGAATAATATAGCAGCAAGCATGTGCAGGTGTATGGAGTCTGACATCAGTATCATTTTTCTTTCAGAAAATACTGTAAATAACTGTGGGTAGATTACATACATGTCTGCACAATGCCCATTTGTACAACAACAACTAAGGCCTGGGGACCATTTTCACTTTTGGTGAAATGTATTTTCACATATGGTGAAATTTCACTAATGCCTAATTTGTACTAGATTCTTAAAGGCCAGGACAAAAAAAAAACCCAGAAATATTATAAACATGTAGAGGGAAAGGAAAAAAGCGGTTATTCAAAAAAAAAAAAAGGAATTAAAGTTGAGTAGCATATAATAAAGGCAATTTCAGAATTGCCTAGAATTGAACACTCCCTGTCCTCCACTGTAAATCTTGCTGAGATTTACTTCTTTGATGCTATCACAGACAAGACTCTGCTGAGGATATGTGTACATGGGCACATGGACCTGAGCCTGCAGCTGGCATCAGAAACTATCACACATGCCAAATTTACCTCATGAGTATTCATCTTCTTTTGATCAGACCATTAACATCTTTTTATCATATTCATTACCAGCACTGCAAGTGTCCACTGCACAAAATGTCAGGACTTCATACAGTAAGTAATTAATCTGGTGAGAGAGAGAGAAGGAGAGAGAGAAAAAGAGCCAAACAGCAGTAAAACATAACTAAGATCATGAGGAAGATATATTTACAACATGTTTAGAAGTTTGCTTGGTAAGATAACAATCAGAAGCCAACTCTGGAACAGCATTCCACATCAGATATGGGAACCCTAAAGAGGAATCACTGGACAGAGTTAGGATAATGTAAAAGGCACACCTTATTAACTCCTGGACATCTCATTTCCTGGCTGTAAATCCTATTAACTTGTATTACAAACTGTCATCAAACTTGGAGATAAAGGGTAATTTATGCTCAGTTACAGAGCTAATGTTTCTGTCCTCCTGGGAAGCATGGGACCAGAAAATGAGAAAGTTTGTATGTGAACCCTAGAGCCATCCTGTCCACATGCACCATGTAGTAAACAAGGTTATGTGTTGACAGCAGAATTCAGCCCACCATGGGTGTCAGTTACTGGGGACTCAGATCTAAAATATCTATGATCTGTCCCAGAAAGACTCCTGCTCATTCAGGCTGAGCAGATTTTAAGAAATATTTTTTGAGGCAAAAGAGGAAAATTTATTTTTCAGGGAAGAATCCCATTTTTAATTTTCCATCTTCAAATGATAGATCAAATATATTCATAAAAGCAATTGCTTCTTTGGGGTTCTCATTCACCAGGAGATTTGACCTACACTAACTGATATATGCCAACATTCAACATAAAGTGGTGAGGGCTGGAAGAGTATCATTCACATGTACTAGAAAGCATGGGACCTTTATTTTAAAATCCAGCTTCTGGTTAACAAAGACAAAGAAAGGGGACTAGAAAGGGGGTGTGAACTGGAATATGCTAAAATGACCTCATGCAGCTCAGCCCCAAATGGCTAATACAACTGTCCTCAATCACAGATGATCACTTATTTACACAAGCTAGTTACAGGAGAATCTCATGTGCACTCTCTCTCAAAGAAACAGAACATCACAGAACCTATGACTGCTAGATACATAAGCTTTAAAAAAAGATCAAATTAAGTACATTTTAGTCTCAAGGTTTAGAAGAGTCCTTGACCAGTTAACATTTATACAGCAGACACAGCACCAGTTCTGTTAGAAGTTACACTTAAAAATAACAAATCTCTCATATGATTGATTTATTCTTCTTGTTAGCTATCTTATATGTCAGACAATATATAATTGTAAAGGAAATTCAAGAAGACACTCATTTCCAAACTTAACACTCAGAATAATTAATAGTTATGCTGATTTTTACTACTTTTTAATGTAAATGTGTTTCAATGTTATCTCACTGGATCTATAGTTAGATTTCCTTATGGTTTAGAAAAATCCAGAAAGTAATCTTTCATAATTTGAGATTATAGGAGCAAGGAAAAATGATAGCCTTAAAATGCACTCACAATTTTAAGGTGGAGATGTAAACCAGTAATAGTGTGCTTGCCTAGCAGGTATGGGGCCCTGGATTTGATCCCTAGCACTGCCAAAAACCATAGTGCACCTAATACTTATATTATTTGAAATCAATGTTATAGGTAAAACTATCAATATCAGATAGGATTTTATATGTATATAAAAATATATATGTATGCATGCTATGTATAGGAATAAATATTTAAATACACACACACACACACACACACATACACACAAACTCGCCATTCAGTTACACACTGCTTATGGATAATCACCGGCCTATGGGCTATGACTTGTTTTAAGAGCTTGTCATTTCTTTCTTAGTCCATTAATTCCACGAGAGAGGAAATGTAGTGCTGAGGAAAAAGTGTTGAGTCAGAGCCTTACAGTATAACTGTATTATCTGCCTTGCTTTTTTTTTTTTTTTACAGTACTGTTATGAAGGTTAAGTGAAAGCTTTCATTTTAAAGCATCAAAATTATCACTCTACCTGAGAGTGGACTATTAATATTAAAACAACTTAAGCCATTCTCCATTTGATGCCAAGGCATAACAGTCTTGGTTTTCTTGAGCTTAATTCTACAATATTTGAAACTGTTTTCAATTAAAATTTATCATGTTTCTTTTCTGATTAAAATCATGACTATTATTCCTAGTAACAATGAACAGTACCCTGTGGGTACTTTGCATCCTTGAAATAATTAGAAAATTATTCACATTTCATACACACACAAGCAAAACTGCTTAAATGCATGAAGGTCATACAGAACCATCAAACAATCAAAGCCTTCACACTGTCATTCTGCCTTTTAATTTGTGTTACTAAAATTTTCTTACCATCCTTTTACTAAACAGGTTGGACAAAAGCAGGGTGCTAGAGTTGGTCTCTTAAAAAAAATTTCCCTAAACTACAGTGATAAAATTGCAATGCTAATCCACTGGTAGATGCTGGAGCCAGGCCTTGATCTCCTTCAAAGTGTCATTAGGTGTGATCCAATATGAGCTTTTGGTCCTGCTCCGCGTAATACTTATTTCTTGAGGATAAGGAATTTTCTAATTATTTCAAGGATGCAAAGCATCCACAGTAACACAGCTAGCATGTTGGGAGGCTCCAGAATTCTCCTTTAACAAGCACAAGGTGATACACTGTGCTATAATCTCATAAATCACATGGGGCCAGATGCCTGAGCATTCTTAGGACTGGAGTTTCTTGAAGTTATGCAGAGGCAGAGTTCCAGGCTTCTATGGTGCCCTCTCTTCCTGGGCCCACAGCTTTTGCTCCCTGGCTACCTATAGTCTTTCCTAAGGTGGCCATTACAGAGGAAGCAGTGCTCTGGCAGAGTCACTGCCCCCTCCCCTGGCTCCTCATGTCTAGCTGTCTGCAAGGTAAAATGGAAAAAGCTGCCCAAACTATATTAAATTCTCCCTTAATGAGAAAATGTTCAGTTCCAGAAAAATCTGTCAGATCTGGGGCTAATTATTACTGGTGATTTAGAGAGACAGTGTAGCTTATTGTAGTACATGATAGAAAATATTAGAGATACTGGAAAAATAATAAAAGGATTCTTTTAAATAGAATCAGATCTGTTTAAAAATAACAATACTTAGAGATAAAATGAGTTTCCATTTAAAAGACCAAAGCTAACTTTCATCTTGATAGTGTTTTCCAAATTCGTGAACATCAGCTAAAGCCCAAAGTCTAGGGGATGGTCATATAAGACAGAGACCCTACATACCAAAATGGACATAAACACTCCCATTGCATGCTGGGAAAATGGCCCAACCAAACCTTGCCTCTACAAAGCTGAGAAGAGGGACATTAGAAGGCACATCTTATCATCAGACATCAAAGTCCCAGAGGTATTACAATCGTGAGTCGCACTAATGGATGCCACAGGAGTCTCAGAATGTTCCATGTTGTTAATGGTCCTGTAAACAGGACTAGGTGTCATTCAGGAGGTTGACGAAAGCAAATGTATGTTTTCCTTGGGCTTGCTTTTAACTCATGCCTCAGACAATCTCCTCAGGTAGAGATTTCAAAGATCCAAAATCACAGCTATATGCCACACAACATAGAAGAAACTGAAGTTACAAAATAAAAATCGAAGTATTCTGACATATGCAAATTATTCTAGAATATCAAATAAGTTCGACACTTACGTTTTAAGAGTCAACTGTGAAAAGGGCAAGCATGTGAGGGCAGGGATCAGAGTCTCAGTAGATGGGCTGAGCAGCCAGACAACGCTGAATTAAAGAATGAAGAGAAGTGAGAGTAGGGAAGGATGAAGTCCAGAGAGACTGAGGCATACAAATCATGAAAGAGAAGTTTAGTGACGCACGTGATACCATCAGAGACTCTTACACACACCCAATAGGAGTGGCAGCAGAGGGACAAAGAAATAGAGCAAGGTAGGAAAATACAATGGTAGAGAGGCTTTGGGAAGTGCTGACAGACAGCAGTGCAGTGATAGGGGAGTTCCAAGATTCCCAAACTGCCTGCTTCAGAAAGCCCAGAGCTTACCAACTACAGTGAGGATGTAGGACATCAATAAAAAAAATGTTACGAACCATTCCTGTGACATGTTTTGCAGGTAGCATTCCAATCGCACTTTAGGATACACCCCAAACCTCTACTGTTCTTCAATTGTAGCTCCTGTCTTCAATGACTTTCCCATCATCTCTCATAGCAAACCTCGACTCACTCTTGAGTATATGGAAACGTAAGCTCAGTAAAATGCCCAAAGAAGGGAGCATTTCCCCTCTTTTTTGGACTGCTTTATTGCTGGAAAAAAGCTTCTCATCAGTAGGTGTATTCTAAGGAATTGTTGAATTCAGTGAATAAAATGTTGAGTGGATAAACAGAGTGTTTCTGTGAATCCTTTCCTTATTCCATGATGCCCAAACTATTCTCTCAACATCTTTATTTACTAAACTTTAATCATTGCATTACTGCTACATACTGGACCTTAAGTGTCCCCACCAGGCCATGTGACAAAACTTTATGGCCAGGATGGCACTGTTGGGAATCACTGGGAATATGGAGGTGGAGCCTAGTGGATTGTGGAGATGGATTCTAGTGGGAGGCCTCCACATCACTAAGGGTGTGACCCAGAAGGGGAGTGTGACTCAGAAGGGGACTGTGACCCAGGGACATGCTCCCTTCTTTTTTCTCTTTTGTGTCTCAGACAGAAGGGGCAGTGGTTTTATCTCATCACATGCTACTACCATGATGTCCAATGAATGTACAGGACCGGTGGATCCTGGGCTTAAAACTGCTAAGATTATGAGCTGCGGTAATCCTTTCTTTTTAGCAGCTGACGATCATAGGAATTTATTACAGCAGAAAACTGACTAATGCAATGATGCTTATGTTTTGATCACGGTCTCCTTCACTGCACATGAACTGGAGGGTAAAGATCAAATAGAACTCCTTCTCTTCATCCTCACTGCCATGGACTGCAACAGAAAGGCAACCAGTACTGCAAGCCTGGTGGCTGGCTGATGAAGTAAGAGGCTGGCGAGGAATCTGAAATCGGAATTCTGCTTTTGTTACACATATTTGCAGGGAACAAAAAAAGCGAGGCAATGAAAAGAGCCCCAAACCCAACCCGAACCAAACAAACAAAGCAGAACCTGATGAACAAAAGTGAGTCTGCTATGAGACCTGCTGTCTCAGCCAACAACAGTTTACAATGCCGGCATACTATAGGCAGCATACAGCAGATGAGGTAGACACCAAATTATTAGTTCCATAACACAATGAGAGGCAAAAAGGAATGGTCCACTATCCTTAAAAATTCTCATGCAGAATAAGCTAAACTGCAGGCCCCGGTCAACCTTAAGTAATTTGGTAATACAGTAAGAATTCTATTCTGTGCACTACACTGGCAGAAAATTTCTTGATGCTTACATTGATTGGAAAGCAGTGACATCATCTTTAGAAAATTACTTGAGGGAATAAAATTAATAATCAAGCAACTTATGAATAGTAAAAGCTAAAGATTTCCTTTAAACTGTTGAACAAATCAAATCCAGTTTTCAATTATAATGGCAACACTCCAAATACACGAGGATCCCATCTGAAATATTTGCTAAGCCTGTGTTTCCCTGTTGAGACTTTTCTCAAGTGTCATTCATATTCAGCTGCTCAAAATGCAAAAGTACTAAATTTAATTCTTAGGGAATTTATTTAAAAGTTACAAGATTTTTTTCCCTTCTCTCTCAACAAAAACAATAACAACAACCCACAGAAATTCTGAGTATTTTACTACCTATGTGCTGTTCAGTCATTTGGGCCGTAGATAAAAATAAAACAAACTACTACAAGCAAGCAAGCTAGCTTTGCTGAAAGACACAAGCCAGGCCAAGGAGTCTCCTATTGTACAGGAATGTTGGCTCTGTGAACAGAGTCCTGCTAAGGTCTACTGTTTACTCACTGGTTGGAGGAGGTAGATGAGAGATTCCTCTTGGATTATTATAATTGGCAAAGGAGTGATGTGAGTGGCTTGGAAAAGGGTATTCACAGATGCCATGATCTGGTCAAAACGCCCACCAAGTCCTCCCAGGGTCACGATCATGTCAACCTGAGCAAGAAAGGTAAAATTCAAAGTCATGTATTTGAACATTGCAAAACTAAGGGATAGCATCAAATACCTGAACAGTGCTTTCATTACTATAAGATTTAATAAAGCAAAAAGGAAAGCATGCATCGTTTCTGCTCCTCAAAGGAGAAAACAAGTTGCTTGTTCCAGGCCACTGAGCTGAAAAGTGGCAGAGCTGGGTGTCAGGACATACTTCTTTATGAGCAAGTTCAGTCTTTACTGTCTGCTTGTTTGCCTAGCAAACCAGCAGGTCTTGCTTTAGCACTTCATCCATATGTTCCTTCCATGCATGTGGCTTCTCTGATTAATATCTTGTCTATAGAGTTCAAGCTCATAGACCGGTCATGAAGCAGAAAGGAAAGAAGAGTTTAATTACAATATTATACACAAACCTTGCAGTCATTTAAAACTTATAGTAATAATCAATCTATATAACAGTGGTTGCTGAAAGGGGAGTATTTTGGTTGTAGGTTTTAAAATATATTAAAATTTAGATACATGAGGTCTATAAAGATGGCAGGATTTCATAAAAATAATCTAGGACATAAGCACCAATAGAGCCTGTTCAATTCTGAGAGGAATTACAAGTGTCAGCAGCCCGAGAGACTGTTCAGTATTTTGGGTTTATTTATTAATTTATTTATTCACTTATTTTATTTATTATTTCTAAGTTTTGGTGTTTTGTGTTAAGTTCTGGTTAAGTCTGTGTTATGTTCTGGTGACTAACACATATAAGATGCTCAAGGCCCCAATAACTAAAGAGATTTTTTTTACGTATGTACATATACACACACAGAGATAGATAGATAGATAATAGATAGATAGATAGATAGAGATAAGTAGACAGATGAGATAGATGACTGAAAGTGGAAATAGATGCATCATCATTTGGTAGGAATATAAAATTAATGGAGGGATTCCATCAACACATTAAAATGTAAATTGCAAAGAAGAATGAAGAAATCCGGCATGAGATTCCTATTTCTGACCTTATCAGTGTTGGAAGAAAGGGGATTTAAATTTGGATAAGATGCTACATGTTAAAGTTTGAGTAGTTTAAGGCAAACAAACCACACATCTATAAGACTCAGTAGTATCTTTAGAGCAAGTCCTCTACAGTGCTAACAGTTAGATTTGTGGCTTAGAGAAGCATGGGAAATAGGTATCATTTGAACTACAGAGGCATCCTGAAGGTATGAGTTCATCTTTTGAGGAAAATGAGAACTCACTGTAAGCAATCCAACATGTGGGATGGAGTCAGCTTCTGCTGAAATCCGTTAGGTGTAGATGTAACTATCTTATTAAATAAGAAACACTGAGCCAATGCAAAGATGAAAGTCCAAGAGGTCAGAGTGATAGCTAAAAGCTAAAAACCTTACCCTTCACTGCCGCTGCTATCTTCCTCAGCAAGAGACCTCCTTCCTGTTTGTTTGTCCTTTTTATTGACTTTCTATTCTGCCTTCTCATTGGTTGTAAACCCAACCACATGATCTCCTCGTCACTGCCTGTCTGTACAGACCTCCAGGTCTTCTATGGTTAGTATTGAGATTAAAGGCGTGTGTCTCCAATGCTGGCTGTATCCTTGAACACACAAGAGATCTGCCTAGCTCTGCCTCCCAAGAGCTGGGATTAAAGGCATGCACCACCACTGCCCAGCTTCTGCTATGGCTTGCTATAGCTCTGACCCCCAGGCAACTTTATTTATTAACATACAAATCACATTTTAGTACAAATAAAATATCACCATAGTTAGGTAAACAGATTCTACTTGTGTATCACAGTTCTCACAGTGATGCCTACTCCAGGCAAGCTGAGTCAGGACTACTTACAATGCCAGGAATACCAAAGTCAGTTTGCTTTAAACTGGAGAGAAATGCACTGTCATATTCCCACCCTGTGACTAAATTTACTTCAGAATCTAAGCTTCATGGAAGATTATTCACTATGCAGATTCTTGAATCTTTGTCAGGTTCTCAACTTTTCATTAATATACTCTAGGCCTTGAGGGATCCCATAACCTTTAAGGCTGGAATTGAATTCCCATCTTCTACAATGGGATAGCATGATGAATAAGTAATATCTGTAAATCAGTCGATGAATTTTTCAGAAGCAGCAGCAAGATTACTCCTCATCACTCCTCATTTTCCCTACAGGAAGTATTTAGCAAGGCTGATTAAGAACACCAGAGGATCAGTGCAAGCTGCAGGTGGGTACACAGGGTCATCTTTGGATTACTTCTCAAGTTCTGCTCTTCTAGCTCTGAATGGGATTTGATATTCAGATGGAACAGCAGACGCTACCCTGACATACGTTTGTAAGATTTGCAAGGTCAGATGAATATCTCTGCGACAATGCCAATGGGGCAGGGAGTTCAACCTACAACAGGCCATATGTGGCCTGTGAGAACACCTTCATTTTGGGCCTCCAAAGCCCCACACACTTACTTTTAACATTACCCAGTCATTTTTTGTGAGAACCTTTGATATACATGTATGCCCCTCTGTCCAGAGGCCCATAAACCACAGGCAATAGCAGTGTTTGCAATGGAGTAGCCCATGGGGGTTTACTGAGGGAGCTAAGGATATAAGAACTCAGAGAAAAACTACTGGTAAGAAACAGTGGCAAGAAGCTAACATGCAGGCTGAGTTAACATAATCGAATTCCTACACAATTGTGCTTCTCTACCTGACAAGGTCTTTCAACTTATTTGTAGATTTTTTTTTAAAAAAACTGAGGGGTGTGTGTGTGTGTGTGTGTGTGTGTGTGTGTGTTGTGTGGCATGTGTGTGCATGTGTGTCTGTGGTGTGTGTGTGTGTGTGTGTGTGTGTATGTGTGTGTGTGTGTATGTGGGCAGGCATGCCTGTGAACAGATGGATGAGCACATAGAGGCTAGAGGTCGATATCAGGAGTCTTCCTCAATCATTTCTATATTTTTTTAATTTTCAAAAGATTTATTTATTTTATATGTATGAATGTTCTTCCTTAATGTCTACATGTGCACCAAAGGCATGTCTGGCATCCACAGAGGTCAGGTGTTGGATCACCGGGGACTGGAGTTTCTTACCAGTCCCTCCAAATTGTTTTTTGAGTCAGGGTCTGTCACTGAACTCGGAACTCACAAATTTTGGCTAGGCTGTCTGGCCAAGGAGCTATGAAGACCCATCTCTCTCTCCTTTTTATTTATATGCTTTTTTATTATTAGTTTTTAAATTTATTTTATATACCAACAACAGTTTCCCATCCCTCTTCTCCTACCATTCCCTCCACCAACCTCCTTTCTACCCCCTATCCATTCCTCAGAATGATACGGCCTTCCAAGGGAGTCAACAAAGCATGGTATATGGTATATGCCAAGCATGGTATATGCCAAGCAAAGTTATGGCAGGACTAAAGGACTAAGATCCTCCCTCCTGTATCAAGGCTGAGTGAGGCATCCTACCATAGGGTTTCAAAAAGCCAGCTCATGAGCCAGGGACAGATCCCACGGCTAGGGACCCCACAAACAGACCAAGCTACACAACTGTCACATGCATGTGGAGGGCTTAGGTCGGTCCCATGCAGGTTCCCTAGCTGTCATTCTATAGTCTGTGAGCTCCCATGAGCTGGGAGATCCATTTCTTTCTGTAAGCCCCTAACTCTGCTCAGGAATGAAATTACTACACCATTGAGCCTAGTTTTTATATGGCCACTGTTGCTCTAAAATCAGTTCTTCATGCTTACACAGTAAGCATTTTACCCAATTGGCTCTCCAGCATAATATTTAGTGGTATTAGAAAAACATTAACATGGCACTTTAATTACCTCATAAATATAATTCATAAATTTATAAGTTCCATTAATGAGCAAATGACAAACAAGAAAGACAGAAATATTTACTGATCATCCAACCTTTGTTAGGAACTATCCCAAACACCCAAGAATGTGAATGGTAAAAGATGGAGAATGTATCTAAAACCACCAGCAGGAGTTGCTTCATACAGGTGAGCCGGGGTAGATTACATTCTAACTGAGAATGGCAGCACAGACCAAAGGAGGGGAGGAAGCTGCTACATGTATAGAAACTTGTAAGGTGGAAGATGCTTTAGAGAACAGATTGTAGTAAGGATCCAGAGAATATATTAACCCAGGTGTTGTCAAAAAGCTCCAGACTCCCATTTGCTACACTCGAGTGAAGTATATACTTTAACTCTGTGAAGTTATGATACTTTGTCTGTCTAAAACACCCGATGGTCTAATAAAAAGCTGAATGGCCAATAGCCAGGTAGGAGAGAGAAATAGGTAGGGCTGGCAGGCAGAGAGAATAGATAGACGGAGAAATCTAGGAGGAGGAAGAAACAACAAGAGAACAAGGAGAAGAGGACGCTAGGGGCCAGCCACCCAGCCAGACATGGAGTAAGAAGGAAAGAAAAGGTAAACAGGAATAGAGAAAGATAAAAGCCCTCAGGCCAAAGATAGATGGGATAATTTAAGAAAGCTGGCAAGAAACAAGCCAAGCTAAGGTTGGACATTTATAATTAAGAATAAGCCTCCATGGATAGTTTATTTGGGAGCTGGGTGGTGGGCCCCCAAAAGAGCAAAAACAACCAACAACAATGAGACATTGTAAACAGCAGTAAAGAGAATCATCACAGTCTGAGTGTCAGATTCAGATATCCCTCTCCTGAAGTCCAGGCTCCTGTATCCAGCTGCTTAATTATCATCCACATCTCAAGATCCATCCCACAGTATCTGTTCCATCTAAAACCCACAGAATAATGATTGAGGTCTACCTCACATTTCTTCATTTATTTTCCCTATGGATTCTACTGGCTTTACTACCAAAGCATTCTCAAAGTTTCTCAATCCACTACCAACTATAGCTTTATTAGGACCATGACAAAGCCACCATCACTTGAGAAAGAATATGAGCCACCTCTATATCTCACATGAATTGCAATAGCGTCTAACAGAGAGTTACTGCTTCTATCTGTATTGTCTACAATCTATCTTAATGCAGTAACGAAAAGAATCCAGCTAAAATGTCATTCTTATCATGGAATTCTGCTCAAAACTGTCCAACAGATTCACAGTGATTTTTACAAAGACTTATAAATGCCTACAGGGTTTGTTCTCTGGTCACTTCTGTGATCTCACCCCCCTACATCCCCTTTCTCCTCTTCTTCCCTTCTCTATTCCAGTCATACTTCCTTCATCTCTCCTACTGCTTAAACACATGATGCCCTTCTATTTCAAATACTTTGCACTTGCTGTTCTTTCTTTATGAAGCACATTATCCCCAGATATTCATTTGATGGCTTTACTTCCTTTGCTTTAAACCCCCCACCTCTCTCATAATACAATGCTAAACAGTTTAATGACTTAGTATGTCATGTTCTCACTGCCAGAAATAGATACAATTAACATGAAGGCAGAGGCTTTCTATTTCTAGTACTTAGAAGAGAGTATGGCATATAAGCAGTCAGTAAGTATTTGGTGAACAAATGGATGAGTGAAACAAGAAGAGACGGACAGTAGAAAAGAATGGTTAACAGAATGTTAACCATTCTGGAGGGAAGGAAGAATGGGACAAGGCTACAAGGGGAGATGATTATATGGGAAGTTTGAAATGGTGTTATAGGCATGACTAAGGTATGTACATGTGGACAAAATTGAGTCACTGTGGTAAAAAGGTAAAGGAGAGTTCAAAGAAACCAGATATAGGTATAATGGAAGGAGCATTTGAAATATATGGAATGTACCATGAATTACACAATGGGCAAATATTATTGATGAAAGGGTTGGTAATTAAGAAATTAATGTCACTAATATGTAACAATGAGGACTATAGCAATAGGCAGTAAGAGTGAGATTAACTAGTGATATTTCTCTGTGGCTTAAAAGTTCAGTTTCTTATTGTTAGATTGTATGTTTGTTTCATATATACACATGCCAGCAAACACCTTCTGTGCTCTCCTTTTAAATACAGTGAATATGAAAAAATAACATAATCCTGATTGATTTGTATGTATTTCCTGCCCTTATGTCAAGATAATTTACAAGGATCTTATTAGTTAGCAAGGCATATGATGGTAATAAGAGTTGTCTTTGGCTTTGCATAGGTTATTACATTTAGCAAAAACCTATCTCAAAATTCTGTGTTGCCACATTCATGATCCAACTACAGTATCCATACCTGAATAGCCAGCTAACTGCATCCATGCCACATGACCTCTTTAGGCTTTACTTGAGTGTTTGAACTAAATTTACTAGCATGTTTTTCAAGATTATTTTTACTTCTTTTTCCTAGTAAGGTGTCTTAGTTAGGATTTCTATTGCTGTGAAGAGATACCATGACCACAGCAACTCTTATAAAGGAAATCATGTAACTGGGCTGGATTATAGTTTCAGAAGTTTAGTCCATTATCATCATGGTAGGACATGGAGGCATGTAAGCAGATATGTTGCTGGAGAAGGGGCTGAGAGTTCTACATCTTGATCCACAGCCAGTAGAAGGAGTGTGAGTCACTCTGAGCATAGCTTGAGCACAGGAGACCTCAAAGCCCATCACCACAGTGACACTTCCTCCAATAAGGCCACATCTACTCCAACAAAGTCACACCTCCTAATAGTACCACTCAACCACATATGGTTCTCTGTTTTTACCATTATAAGTTAAATAGTAATTGAAACTATTTTGTTTTGAAAAAATGAGTGACAAACTGGGCTTTGCTTTAAATGTCTTAACAGAACCAAGACAAGGCTAACTGAGGAGCATATAACACCAAGGAAAGAGGCGATTTTACTTTTCTATTAAAGCAGTAAAAACCTTTCAGTAACCAAATGACAAGTTTTTCTCTTTGACCTCAAAAAGACTTAAATATAGCATGCACCATCTCCTGTAAGAACAGTGACTGTCAGCGTATTTTAATTACATTTACTTTCTAGAAATTGAATTCTGGGGATGCATAAACGGGCAGTTTCCTTGTGGCTCTCCCTAATAGGGTGATCATATAATTCAATGTATAAAGTGAGATGCTTGTGGAAGTAAAAGTGGATATTATAAATACAGAATACAAAAATAGGGACTTTGCTGTATAAACTAAGACATATGCTTTCCCTCCTCTGAACAGAACTAATGTTAGCATAGTCAACCGAACAAAACCAAACACACGGGTTTAAGTCAGCTTACATGACATCCTTACCAGTCCTTAACTCGCAAAGATCTACACTGTACAATGATGAGGCTTCCAATAAAATTCTGAAAATTTTGGCCCCATTATATTGCATGTTATAATTTTAAGATGGAAGAGCAAATATCATCCACAGACAAAATTATTGAGTCAGGACAGAGCAAACAATTTAACTAGAGCCAGGAGTATCCAATCACTACATGGAAAGAAACTAAACTATCTACTATCTAAAATCTGATCTTGCCAATGTTCTACTTAAAATTAAGTTTTGCCCTTCTAGAATTTATAAAGAATCCCCTTCAGTGCTGTGCCTTAAACCAAGTCCTCAACTCACACCCTACATTTACATTCCAGGCATACTTTAGTTCTCAGAAAACCCCACAAGATTGTAATTCTCTAGACCATTACCTTTCCCCTTCTTCCTTGGAAAGGGTGTGATTAGTAATTACGAAGGATGACCACTTCACTACATTACCAAAAAAAAAAAAAGTCAGCTAGTTTGGACAGTTCTTTGTTAAACACATTGTTAATTAAGAAATGCCAGAAGCATGTTTGTTAGTTGAGCTTGGACAGCTATAAGAAATGAGCACAGCCAGGGGACTCTAAGCGACAGTCCCTTCTCACAGTTCAGGTGACACATGGTCTAGGACGAAAGGGAGCCCAGTTTTGGTGAGGACTTGCACTGGTCTGCAGATTGGTCTCTGCATCTCCATACGGCAGAAAGCAGAGTGAGGCCAGGAAATGCCAACCTGCCACCCATTGTACTAGACCTCTGTGGTAGCATGGGTGACAACCCATTGGATAATACAAACACAGGGCATTTACTCCAAAAGACAGCAGATTCTCAAATCAGAATTAGATCTCATTCAATTTGCTTTTCTCAACCAACAACAACTAGCAGAGTGACTAACACACAGATCAACTGCTTATTATCTGAATAGTTTGTTTGAGGACTCAATTAAGACCCAAACAAACAAACAGCAAACTCAGCATCAAGAATCTACTTTAATGCTAATTTCTAGGGCCCCCATTCCTCTCTAAAACCCCTGGTAGAAAAAATAAGTTTAATCTTGGAACAACTTTGCAACTAATTCACTACTTACTGTCATTACATTCTTCAATCCAGCCTGGAAACTACAATTACATTATTTTTTTAAATGATCTTCTAATGTTCTTTAGTAGAGCACCATTACCTGGAGATGCAAATTCTTTACCTAGAGATCACAGGTTCTCTCTAAGCAGATCCAATGAACAGGTTCTAACAACTGCTGTGACCTTTCCCCTCCCTAGAACTCTACATATACTGTGTAGAAATGGATGGGTTTTCCTACTTGCCTCAGTTCTTGCCACTTCATGTAGCTATAGATTGGAGTCTTTACCTGTTCTCATACTGCATTCAAACACCCATGCAACATTTTAGTTTTAGGTACAGTACATGACAATGTGTAGCATAATCACTGAATTCACTCCCAAAGCACTCAAATGCTTTTTAAAATTTACCCTGGGGAGCTTCCAAATCTTGTAGTCAAACATATCAAAGTCAGTTGTGGTAATGATGGTATCTTTCTCCAAGAAGGGCCCTTGAGCACTCACATTTTTCTTTTGTCTGAGTGGACCATAGTTTCTCAAGCAATAGCAAGGAGTTCTCTGGAGATTACAACAGTTTTCAGCATTATCAAAACAAGCATGATATCTAGAAAATGCACAAATGTGTTATTTTGCCTTCTTGATGTAAATATACTAATGGATTTCAGGAGCAAATTTGCATGGTTTATGGTTCTACTATCAGGAAGTGAGTGGCAGGGAAAGAGGAACAGAATAAAACAACCTCTCATGAGTCAATTTTTTTAACTTAATTTTATTCAACTTAACTCTGCTGAAAATTAAAAGCTTTGTGGAGAAAAGTCAGCAATATGTGTATGAGTGAGTAAAATTACAGAAAATGAGAGGTGTATGAAGAAACAGCATGAATATACAGCCTGTTAGAGATAATTTTTGTGTCCAAACCTTCCATTGTCAGGTTATGAAAATACTTCTAGGGAAGAAGAACTCCAAAGTATGTTTGTGAATTCCACACCTTGGAGAAATGGGAAGGCACGTCATTCATGGTTTGCAAGGCTCACCTCTCCTATAGCAACCTTCCCACGGTAGTTACTTAGATGAAAATGCAAACATATGACCTATGACACATTCCTACGTTTTCATTGATTGGAAATAGACTTAGGTTATTACAACTGACATTATATAGATCTTGCCCACTGAGGCTAAATTATTGATTGTAGCCAAATGAAAAATTGAAAAGTTTGGTTTTGAAATCCTACTAAAAAACACTAAGAATTTTTCACAATGGCTAAAAATTCTCTAACATGCATGCTTCTCTACTCAAGATAAATATCTGAAAGGACTCTCAACTTGTACAATCTCCTTCCCTTTCTATGGAAACTGGGTTGTGGTTCCCAGGAGATAGGACCTGGGCTATTTTTCTTCATTCTCACAGCTGTGCAGGTAAAGAAAAAGCAGATAGTTTGACAAACCATTTTGGAAGTGCACTGACCTGTTGTCCCAAAGATTCATACTTTTGAACATGTGGTCATGTATACGAGCAATGAGAACCCCTTGCATCATGACCATTCATTCTCACCCCACAGGATTTCTTGTTTTGCCTCACCCATAAAATAACACTTAGTTGCATATCCCCATCTATCATGATGCAGCAAATGCCTAGTTTCCACTTCTGGAAGAATAAGAATTGGCTATTTGCAATGTTTTTCATGCATTATTTCCTCAGTCCTTACTAGGTTAAAATTATCTTCACTTTTTAGCATGTAGTTTATAAATGGCAGCTATCAGACTTGCTGTAGTATAATCATTTGTTATTGCAAGCTTATGTTAATTAATTCCTTTCTACCATTAGGAAGAACAGAATGTTTTGGTAGCAAATTTTGCACTTGGCATTAGCACTTTGATTTCTAGACATGAGCTAGACCATTTTATAACGTCAAATGAAAATGTTATCTGTACTACAGTGGCACTAATTACTTCATGCTTACTTCTTGCAATGAAGTAGTATGTTTGCACACATTAATCCATGTGTATAAAATACTTATCATGTCATCATGCTTAGACTTACCTTGATGATATCCACAATGCTATTTGCCATTTTGCTAAATATATTGTATATGAGAATCATAGCAAATTTATAATCTGAGCTAAAATATTTATTTGATAATAAGTTTTTCATGAAAAATTTTACTTCTATATATGCTTTTAAGAATCAGAATTGTTCTGGTCAATTTTTTTAGGCATGTGAAACAGATAAAAAGGCAAGCAATGTAATTTGACTGCAGATAGTGCTGTTTCTTTTTTTTTTTTTTTTTTTTTTTTTTTTTTTGAGACAGGGTTT